>BQNB010002914.1:81949-105817 GCA_026074375.1 Tanacetum coccineum
AATATATATATATATATATATATATATATATATATATATATATATATATATATATATATATATATATATATATATCACTGAGCTTTTAAATTTTTACATATATAAAATTTTTAAAAATTTTGCAGGAAAACGGGGTACGTAAGAACAATGGGCAAAAGGTAGGTAAGATCATATCGAAGATATACCACCCCATACTAAAACTAAACATTGTCCTCAATGTTTCTGAGTCGAAGGCTTATAACCCCATACTAGGATTCAAAGAGTCGAATGCATAATCCGAGCATGGAGAAAGTATCACAAAAATCTTAAGCTGTTTATAAAGTATGCTAAAAGATACATGTTAGTCGATAATAATCTAGGATATCAGATTTCCCCAAACTAATGACAAGCAAAGGCTAGGAAGCTCGAGTGAACCGGGACAAAACATCAAACACGAGAGTCTTCAAGATTTTTGGGTCAACCCTACAAACAATCACAAGCACAAACAACAAGAATTGGAAGAGGACAAGCCTCCTCACATCATATTAGAAATAAGAAAGAAAAAGGATAAGCATGGGGTGCCTCCTACGAAGCGCTTTGTTTTTGGTAACCGAGTCATGAACTTGGGAAGAAGTGGGAGAGGGAGGAGAGATGGAACGGTGGAGAGAGTGAGAGATAGAGGGGTTTGGGATATCCAGGGTTTTAATTAAGTTTGTGTCAAAACTCGGGTCGGGCGGGTATCATTCAATGCATTTAATGATTGTCTCGTGAGAAGATCCTGACCTTTAATTTAAAGGTATAATGTTAGACTTTCAAATCATTTTTCTGTGGCTCTTCTTAACTATTCCTTTTATCATTATACACATTACCACATATTTGTTAGAACAACAATGTCTTTTATACCTACAACACCTATCTCATAATATATATCCCGCACATGTCTCTAAGGAGACTTGAACCCGCGACCCTTTTTGTTCGTGATGATGTATTTACTAACATCTAGTTTTAATATTTATAATTTTACCGACTAACCTATCTAGACTAAATACTAACGAGCAGTATACCCAATCAAATGTAGCTAGTTATATGGTAAGTACGAGTCGTTCGCAAGGAACTATTAGAATCTAAAGTAATTCTAAGGTTCTACTGCTAAATTAGGGGGTTTTAACCTAAGAGGTTGTCATGATTTGAGTATTTAACTAATTAACTAATAAACTAAAAAGAAATTAAAAGTGTTTGGTTTTTGTAATGAAGATAGTGTAAATAGTGCTAGCGGACATTAATCCTACGATGTCTACTTTAGTTCTATATTTGCTATTAGTGGAATGATTTTGTTGTCTAACGTTGGCGACTCTTAGAATAATAAGGCTCGGGTTGTTACCCACACCTTACATTATAGTGCCTAACCTACATCCTTTGGCAACACACTCCGACAAGTAAAACATGTGTTCTAGGCTAGTGTTGTAAAGATGATACAGATGCTTAGAGTAGCTAGGGGATTAGGATGGCCTATGCATTTTATTTCGTCAACTTGTTTTATTATGATTTATCGACAGGTATAAATACCGGCATATTACGGTTTTGTCTTCTAATAATATGCGTGTGCTAACTTATATGTCTTACTAACTCGGTCTGAACCAGGGTCTTGTATACCACTAGTCCTGATAGGAATATTAGCAAGTCTGTAAGGTCGTCGCCAATATGATCCAACTAAGATTCAGACTATAAAGCAATAAGAGGTTTCCTAAGCTTGTAGAATCTGGTAATAAAACCTAAGTCATAAGCATATAAATGAGTATGAGAATCAAAAATTCATCAACTATGAGAATCGAGCAAACGATATAACTAATAAAACATCATATTCATGATACGGCTAACATTAAAGGTATTAGCCCATAAATTCAGTAGCAAATACATAAATAAACATCAAGGATTGATTAAACCAAAACATAACAAAGTTAAGAAAACAAACCAATGGATAAATTACAAGTAAACGATAAGAACTATGTTCCCCCACTTGATCTTGATTATGGTTGATGATTCTGGTCCTTCTCCTACGAATTCGGGTTCTTGTCTTGGAATAATGTGAATAAATTTCATAGCTCTTGACCTCTATTTATAGTTTCTTTCCAGACATGCGATACGACGTATCAGTAATAACGTATATGCCGTATCCTGACATATGGTTGCAGGATACGTTCTTTCCTTTTATCTTCAATAGTCAATGTTGAGTTGCCTTCAATACGTCATATCAGGAATTGATACCGATACGGGTATGCCTTCAATACGGTTATCAACTCTTCATTAAGGATCCTTTATTCTGTCATATCCATTAAGTAGAATACGGAGTATCATTTATGATACGGGCTACATATACTGGCATATTATAGCAGCTTAAATATTAGGAATCGATAAAGTGTCGGCCACTTACTGTTATTTATCATGTAATGTTGTGTTTTTGTAGTTTACTTTGTAATTTACTTTAGTATCCCACATCGCCCTAAATGGTAATGTTGTAAGCTCTTCCTTCCTTATATAAGGAAGAGCAAGGGTAGGATGTTGGGTTGGTGAAACTTAGACTCATAATGTATATCATTTCTCTCTTATCTCTCTCTCTAGTTTCTACCCATTATATATATATATGATATAAATATATATAAGTACAATATTAATATATATATAGTATAAATATATAATATATATATATATATATATATATATATATATATCTAAAACTCTATTTCACTTGTATGTGACTTAATATGTAATTGTATAATCTCTACAATTGGTATCAAGAGCCATGAGATGATTTAGTGGTGTTTTAGTGTGTGTTTTAGACCTTTTTGTTAATACAAATAATGTATCAAAACGGTATTTATATTTTTCGACCTCTCTACGTTTTGAAGATGACAAAATGTAAAAACATTCTACGATAAAAATAAACGAATACACATTTTTAGTCGTAAACTTCCATTTCGACGTAAATCACTTAAACTATGTATAAACAAATCATTAAACATGATTACTGATCAAAGATAATCTTTTGTATTAAATTTTACATTTTTACAAATGTAATAAAACCTTTTAATAAAAATAAAAATATACATAATATTTTTATTTATTAAAGAAATATGTTATTTAAACATATAAATTCAAAAACTAGTTTTCCCCCCAAAACAAAAAAATCTGGACCAAATAAACATTTCCCCACTAAAAGATAAAAAGATGAGCGTCTACATAGGGGTGGCCCCCTGATAGGTAGAACAGCCCCCAGATTTATCTGGGACTGCCGGACCGCCCACAGGAGACGTTGCTTTCTCTCTTGCCTATAAATACTGCACTATTCCTTAGCAGATTTCCAACCTTTTGCACACAGTTTCTGTCTTTTTTCTCTCTCTAGATTCTTCTACATCTTTCTAAAACCTTTGATCACTAACTTGCTTAATCTTGTTTTAAGTGATCTAATCTTCCCTTCTTTCTTCTTTCTTCTTTCTTCTTTCCTCAAGTGCAAGAGAAGAATACTCGTATTCGTCAAGAAACGAAGTGTTGTAGATTAGTGATTCTCTCCTATCTTCTTCTAGATTTGATATCTATATTTTTAATCTTGTGTAGTTGTGTAGATCCGGATAGTGTATAAATCCAAAAGTGTTGATTGTGTGTCGGTTAAAATACTCTTGTAAAGTGGTAGATTGGTTCTAGCTAAGATTAGGAGACATTTAGCTTAGTGTCAGAAATTGGTATAAGTGATGTGTAATGGATTTCTCCACCTAAAGGGAGCTTGTTGACATAGTGAAATCTCGAGTTGGATACTCTAGGAGTAAAGTAGGGCGAAGAAGAGCTTCGTAGCCGAACCACTATAATTCTTGGTGTTGTGGTTTGATTGTTCTATCTCTTATCTCTTAACTTTCAGTTTATATCTTGTTGTTGATATATATATTGTGATTGTGTTGCTTGTAGTTAGATATATTATTTGTCCATATTATTGGTTGATATCACATATAATCGAATATAACATTTTTATAACCAAAGTTTTAAAACGATAATTAACGTATTAACGGGTAACTAGTCAACCCACCCCCCTTATAGTTCCATAATTGGTATCGGAATGAAGGTCACTAAAGATTTTTAAAAATATTGTATTTTAGAGATTGGATACGATCTATGGATTCCGGACAAATATCTTAGAAGGGCACAATCTATGCAAGACAACCACTCTTTGAAAGTTATAGTTTTATTATTAGAAAATTAGATTTGAAACTTATTACAAAGGCTATATAGATCCAAGACCAAGGACCTACACTGAGGGTGATTTTCCAGCTATTCAAAATAATCTAGAAACCAAATTTGATGAGTTTGTCCCTTTTGAAAAACAAAACAATGACCTTAAAAAGAGAATTGCGAAAAATAACGAAGGTAAAATCGTTATTTACAATACTTTGCCTAGAAAAGAATACGAAAGAATTTTTATGTGTAATACGGCTAAAGAAATTTGTAAAACCTTGTTAATCACCCATCAAGGTAATAGTCAAGTCAAAGACAACAAGATTAACCTTTTGGTACAACAATATGAAAAATTCATCATTTCTGAAGACGAATCTATAGATAGTGCTTTTGCTAGATTTAATACTATTATTACTAGTTTAAAAGCTCTTGATGAATGTTACTCTAGCAAGAACTATGTTAGGAAGTTTCTTAGGGCTCTACATCCTGAATAGAGAGCAAAGGTCGCGGCGATCGAAGAGTCAAAAGACTTGATATCACTATCACTTGATGAACTCATTGGGAACATTAAGGTTCACGAATTGATCATCAAAAAAGAATCTAAAATAGTCAAAGGTAAAAGAGAAAGGAGATCTCTTGCCTTAAAGGCTAAAAAGGGATCTAATGATAAAGAAAGTTCGACTTCTGGTAGTGAAGACGAAGAATACGCCATGGCGGTTAGAGACTTCAAGAAGTTCTTCAAGAGAAGAGGTAGGTTTATGAGACAACCACGGAATGAAAAAAAGACATTTCAAAGAAGCTGAGACGACAAGAACATCAAAAGTGATAGGAAATGTTTAGACGCGGAGACTCGAATCATCTTATTGGAGAATGTCCGAAGCCACCGAGAGACAAGAACCAAAGATCTTTCGTCGAAGGTTCTTGGAGCGATAACGGTGAGGAAGATGATGAAAAGGCTAAAGATGAAACATGTCTTATGGCTTAAGCATCTAGCGAGGTACATTCCGAATCCTGCTACTTTAGTGATGAAAACTCTTTAATAGATGATATTACTTTAGATAGCGAATATAATAAATTATGCAAAATGAGTTTAAAAGTAATCACTAAGAATAAACATTTAAAAGCTATTAGAAATAGTTTAGAAAACGAAATTAGTAAGTGAAAAGAAAATTGTCTAAACTCGAGAGAAACAAGGAAGTTGATCTCGAATGTACAATGTGTCAAAAACTTAAAATTGACTATGAAAAACACAGCAAGGAAGCTTTTAAGCTAACTCAATTTCAAAAGAGTACACACCCACTTAATGAAATGCTAAGTCTTCAAAAATCTTCTAGAGATAAATCGGGTTTAGGGTTTAACTCATTTGAGGCATCAACAAGCAGAACTAAGAAAACATAATTTGTGAAACCTCAAAATGAGGCACCCTCTGGCGGCTGCCCCCTGAGTGCAAGAAACACCCCCCTTGGTGCACAAATGACCCTCAAAGCAAATCAGGGACCGTCTGTCTGCTCATTAGGAAATGAGAAATCTATTTCTTTTTTTGGGTCCTAGACCAAAGCATATAATAGTAAATAACATTAAAATTGTTGTTGCTAGTGATGATGAGATTAAACGATTTTATAAACCTTCTTCAAAACCCAGAGTTGGATTTTCTAAACCGAACTTTAGGTCAAAAACTCCACCTCCTAGGAGAATTAATAATTCTCTCCCTTGGTCTAAAACACCGCAACCAAAAAGAAAGCTTGGACGTTAAAATCGTCTAAATGGTTTTCTCGTAACTTGAAACAACTTCCAACCTCAAAGTTACATGCCATGGGGAATTTATCCTCCATTTCTACATCCCAATCAAATGTGACAAATGCACGAGATGTTTAGTACTAACAACTTTGGACCCATGAGATATTGGGGACCAAATGTTTGAGTTATCATGTTATATAAATAGATATGTCTTAGAATTGATTTAGAACCCGAAGAGTGGATAAAAGATAGTGGATGCTCTAAACACATAACGGGCAACCGAAAGATCTTCTCTTCCTACAAGGCATACAATGGAGGTAACATCATTTTTGTTAGCAATCTACATGGTAACATCATTGGAAAAGGTACGATCTCTAATGACTCACTTTATATTAAAAATGTAGAGCATATAGATAATTTAAGATTTAACTTGCTAAGTGTTGGTAAAATATGTGATAAAAAAATGTAAAGTAATATTTTCCGAACATGATAGAGAAATTACTAAGGATGGAAAGGTCATAGGTATATGTATTAGGAAAAGCGACTTGTATGTGATGAAATTAGGAAAGAAGCCGAAAGACAAAATTTGTCTTACAACGATTGTTAAAAACTCCACTTTGTGGCATAGGAGATTAGGTCACGCAAATATGCGTTTAATTCAATCGTTAGCATCTAAGGAACTAGTTAGGAATTTACCCAAGCTTAAGTTTGATCAACATTTTTTTGATGCTTGCAAAATTGGAAAACAAGCTCATGTTAGTCACAAAGATAAGAATATAGTCTCAACGACTAGATGCTTAGAACTCCTTCATATGGATCTTTTCGATCCATCCACCGTACGGAGTTACGAAGGAAACCTCTACACATTAATAATAGTAGATGACTATTCTAGGTATACATAGACAAGATTTCTTAAAACCAAAACCGAGGCTTCTGAGCAATTTAAAATCTTTAGTAAGAAAATACAAAACCGACTAGGATATTTAGTAGTGTCAATTAGGATGGACCACGGAAGGGAATTTGATAATGAAGTGCAATTTGGAGAGTTTTGTAATGCCAATGGTATTACACATAACTTTTAGGCTACACACACTCCACAATCAAATGGCGTGGTAGAAAGGAAAAATAGGACTCTACAAAAAATAAGTAGAACAATGTTAAATGAACAATCATTACCACAAAAGTTTTGGTGTAATGCCGTAGATACATCAACCTACATCCTTAACTAAATCCTAATTAGAGCCATATTAGGAAAAACACCATATGAACTCTTGAGAGGTAGGAAACCTACTTTTGATTACTTCAAAGTGTTTGGAAGCAAGTGTTTCATTCTAAACCCCAAATACTACCTCATCAAGTTTGACCTAAATTGTTAGGTCTGAAATTCAGGATCAATAAGCAATATAGTGATAAGTTTAGAGAGAGAAAGTAGAGAGAGAAAGAGGGAAGAGGATAATGAAATGAAACTTGAATACACATACAAGACACACCTCATAAATGAGGTGGTGAAGGGGTATTTATACCCATTTACAATAATGAGCATAAAGCCCTTGACTTTTAGACTTTTACCATTTAGCCCCATTAACTTTTACTTACCCTATTACACAATAATCTTGATTTTTATTTTCTATTTTGGTTTTTAACATTAGATCTAACCCTTAGGAGTAGTGTTAATTAGATTAGTGTATATTCTTGTATATTCAGTATATTTTGTATATTTGTCTTTAATTGTTTGCTTGTATATATGTGTGTTTAATTGTTTGCGTATTTAATTATTTTTCTTAATACACTATTCTGGTCGATAACTTGATACGGCCTATCCACTTCTATCGGATACATCATATCTAACATTATGTCCAATACAACGTATTCATTCAACTGATTAATACGGCATATCCACTTCCATTGGATACGGCGTATCGATCATCTAGAACAGAATCCTTGGTTTTCTTATTTGATTTCCGTGCTGTTGGGAAATTTGATGAGACAAAATAAATAAAAGAATGAAACACAAGGGTCTAAGTCAGGTAAATGGAATTCTACAAAAGATGAAGATTCTGGAAGATCTCCTTAAGAAGATAAAGATAACATAAGATATTCCAAAACATTTAAATGATTTATTTGTATAATGTTTATCTTCCTTTGTAAGTCTTGGACTCCTTATGTTATAAAAGGAGGTCCCAGGCGTGTAGTTTCAAGATATACAGAATAATGTAGTCGACTAAAGGTGTGTGTGTAGGCGTGAGTTTCATTGTAGACGCCTAGATAGTTTAGCCTCAAGGTCAAGGTAACTTGATGTTGTTACAGTTCATTGATGTAACCGTATTATTCTTATTAAATGATATTGGGGCTTGAAGTGTTAATAATGAAAAACCTTGTTAAATAACTTTGTTCATTATGCTATTTCTGCTATGCATATTTTTTTTGTTCATTGTTATTATTATCCTAGATATAAGATCTAAACAATCTGAGCTTAAATGATCCTAAGAAATATTACGTGTTTTAGTTCTAACAGATGGTATCAGAGCCTAGGTGGCTCTCGATCTAGGATCTACAAGGTTTGTTTTTATAGTCGAATTTATGAAGAAGAAGGTTCAAAGTTTTCTGTTTTTGATTACTTGCTTAAAGACGAATGGAACATGGTAAGGATTTAACAAAAACTCTTAACTGAATTCGACGTAAGAAGGTTACTGGAATGAGAATGATTGATGATATTCGGTGAACTAGGGTTTTTAAACAAACCCTAAATTCGAAGACACAAGGTTCAACAAAGCTTGCAAAAGTTTCTCACTTAGTTCGTAAGGTCATCAGAAGAAGAAACCATTTATTAAAACCCTAATTTATAAGGTTTGTCGTTCTTTCTACTATGTGTTTGCTTAATATTATTTATGTAAAGATAGCGGTAGACATGGATCTGTTTATGGGAAAGTTTTTGGAATGTCGTTGTTCATGGTTAATGTGATATTTGTAACAATGCATAGTCCTGTGATATGAAGGATGGGTAGAAACCCTAATACGTTGATTTAAGGTTAGTTTAAAAGATGATGTTATGAACTTGAATATATTCAGTAGCTGATGGTGTCATTCATTAAAGTTACTACTCTAAACTCTAATGGTAGCAACATATTCGATTATTAGAAGGTAAAAGTTGTTACTGTTTCTGGGAATCTTGAGTGGCTTGTGAAGGGTTCTTTTGTGCATTGCATCACTGGGTCCATGATGTCTTTCTTCATACCAAAATATCATCTTTGTGATATTTGATAGATTATATGTATTGACCCGGTTTCTGCCTAATGTTTGTGGGGCTTCTTTCTTTTCATCCTCTTATCATATAATTTCTTTTTTTCATTCTTCATCCCCTTCAGATGTCCACCAAGACGACCATTACTATCTCATCATGTTTGTGATTATTCCAATGATTTAGCTCATCCTTAGTTGACATTATTCCCATTCAAATTCTACTTACATCTATACTAAGGACTTCTTTCAATCTATGCAATGTCCTGGGCTAGATCATTCAGGTTCTGGTTGGATCTATGGGATCATACCTAACCATGTATCCACCTTATATTTCTTTGATCATTGTGGAGTAGTTGGTTGATGGGTATTTAAGATCGAAACCATAAAACCATTTGAAAATCAATCAAAGTGTTTGATATAAATCAAAACATTTAACACTTTGAAAGTTTCACTTTTTGAGAAATACTCCCCCTACACATGTGCATTGATATTCAAAATTATTTTGCACATGGAGGAAAGAGTTGATTGCACTTTGATCTTGTAAGATCCACTTTAATATTCCACACACTTAAGCATATATCTTTCTTGATTCATGTTTAATCTAGTTTTCTCCCACCTCAAAAATAGGCATACCAATGATATTTTTGATATCTAATGGATTAAAATAGCTTTATGAGATTTTGAAAACCTATGGGAGGACAACGGATTATAGCTGTGATTATGATTTGCGAACCGTTTTGAATGTTCTAAACTAAATTTGAAAAATTGTGCGTCAAAGTATATAAATCATTCTAAAATGTAATGGTCAGTAGATTGTTCACTCACATCATCTTGTTAATTTCAGGAAACGGTGTAACCGTGACATAATCTTCACCATTTGCTAGGCATTATCGATATAAACATTACTTGACCACAACTTCTTTTAATCGATTTATATATTCATTTGTTCAAAACATTTCATTATGTATACCATTTTGCTTGTGCTCAAGATTTTGAAATATCTTAATGGAAATAGCTCAAGTACATGATAGTTGTTAAACTTCCCGTTGTGAGGATTAAATATACTAAAATGTACATTTCCTTTATTTGATAGATATGAAGTCCTAAGCTGACATTTACTTAGAAGTTGAAATGTCACCTCGAGCATCCATCCCACTTTTTGGAAAATGATTTTTGGACTAACTTTACTCGGGAACAAAATGAGATTTCTCTTCTTTTGAAGATAACGCGCACTGAAACGTACACTTTCCTTTTATTTGAAGACCGGGTTAAAATCTGACATTTGATTCCAAACCATTGACTTGAGCTACAAAACTTTGAATGTTTTATTTGAATAGCTCAAGACCGAAAAGATTTCTCTTTTCGTTGTTAAGGATAAATGCACTGAAACGTATATTTTCCTTTTATTTAAAGCACGGGTTGCCAATCTTGTTATATGAATTAGCAAACCATTGACTTGAGCTACAAAACTTTAAATGTTTTATTTGAATTAGTCCAGGACACCGAAATGATTTATCTTTTCGTTGCTTAAGGATTAATGCAATCTGAAACGTTACTTTTCTTTTATTTAAAGCACGGGTTGCAATCTGATATATGATTACAAACCATTGACATCGAATTTAGACAACAACTTTTGGAAACCACATTTAAGCACTGGTCGCTAACGGTTTTTTTATACCAAAATTTTTGAAAACCAATTGATAGTTGTGTCAAAGTCTGATCTGCCTAAAGTGTTGAGTTCCAACGAGGGCCTTGAAAAACCGGTGTTTCATTTGAAAACAGCTCTCGTGGAATCAATGGAGATTTAAAATTCCTCTTGATATTCCATTGATTTTTGAAACTCGGTGTTTCAAATGGAGTTTTAAATCTTGTTGACGAAGAAGATTTCCATTTGTTAATGTCATTTGATGAAACATCCTGAAAATTTGTTTCGTTTGAAACTCTTCCTTTCTTGTTGATGGTTGAAGCAAAGTCATTCTTGTTTTGCATTGAAAGCATTTCATATTTGGAGTATTTGAAAGATTTCGAATGACTTTGCGTTGGCCTCCACACTTGTTTTACCAGTGTAAAACGAGAGTGTGGAGTAACAAAAACGTGATTCTTTCCTTTGAAAGTACTTGTCTTAAAACTCTTTTGAGAAGAAAATGCTTCAAAAGTTTGAGATTCCTTAATTGAGCTCCACACTTGTTTTACCGGTGTAAAACACGAGTGTGATGTTTGAAAAGATTGATTATTTTCATTTGAAGCTCTTGTCTTAAAACCCTTATGAGGAGAAAATGTTTCAAAACTTTGATATTTCTTAGAAAACTTCCTATCTTTTTGTAAAGAATAGGTTGTAAACTGAGAAACCCTTCGTGAAAACGGTTTTGAAGATTCACTCGTGTGAACCTTTTCCGAAACACTTTCTTTAGGTTTTGAAGATTTTGAAACATTGATGTTCCATTTTTGCCGATTAAGAGAATCAAACTTTTCTTTTAAAGCATTATATGAAGTCCTCAACTCATGATATTCTTTTTGACAAGAATGAATATCTTGAGATGCCAATTTTGATTCCAAATATGCAATTCGTTTTAAAAGCTGATCTTTTTCATTTTTAGAGTTAAAGATCTGTCGTAGTGACGGTTTTGACAAACTCTTTTGTACTATCAACTTTAGGACGCTGTTATCCATGATTTAGAAATTTGAGAATTTATCATACAGTTTATCAGCTGGTGGTTTTCCCAAAATTGAATGTTTATCAAACTTAGTTTGCACAGACTTTCCTTTTAGATTTCCCAATTGAGTTCTCAAATGATTCATTTTTTTCAAAAATTGATCCTTTTCAGCTTTAGAATCATCAACCTTACGAGCCAATTGTCATTCAAGAACAACTTTCATTTTTTCAAGTTTTTCAAAATACGCCTCAAATTTGGCTGTTTGTTCGGACAATGTTCAAGCTGACATCATCAAAATCTTTTGGGTTGTTGAGTTAAAAACCTTTTCAAGCTCTAACACAATCTTTGTTTGTTGTAAGTCACATTTTGCATTATCACAACAATTCTCCCCCGATCCCTTGTTAAGTTCAGAAATATCCAACTGCTTCTTTTTGAAAAATTCAATCTTTCCGAGAATGTTTTTGAACTTAGTTTCAGCAAATTCAAACAATTATGACTTCATATTTTCTGCCTCGTCTTGTGTTACATTTGGAGTTTTTGTTTGGACCCGTGACTTTTTGATTGAATCAAACAAGTTTTTTTAAGTCAACTTTAAATGTTCATTCTCCTTAATTAATGACGCCACACGATATTCCAACTTATGTTTACTACGTTTCATATCTTTCAAAATCGTCCTTGACTTTGGCTTCATCACATTGATGTGTCTCAACTTTTGACCTTTGAACCGACTCAAACAAATCTTTATAAGTCTGTTTCAAATGAGCATTTTCGAGTTGTAATAATGCCATAAAATTCTCATTTTCTTTTTGCACTATTTTCAAAGAATTATTTTCTCGAGACTTGTGTTGAAGTGCGATTTCAAAAGCAATACACTTTGCCAATTCAACAATTCTTTTTGACAATCCCTGTGTGACTTCAAATGAAACATCGTTTGACTCTTTTGAAATTCTTTCAATTTCATCATGTAAATCCTTATTCTTTATTTCCATACAAGAAGTTATGACAAGATTCTTGATATTTTCAGTTAATGATGCTTCCAAAAGTTGATCTTTCAACAAATCATTTTGATTCTCAATTTCATCAAGATAGACATCATTTTGCTTAAACGCATCTTTCATTTCTTTTATATCCCTTTGAAATAGATTCTGAAAGTCGTCCAAGTAAACCTGTAATTCATTAAGAATTGGTTTAACTTGTTTTTGACAAAACTTAATACGTTCAATCTCTGCCGGTGATGTGTAAAAAATGCTTTCTCTTTTACTGTTCTGATGTATTAACAAAGACAGCTTTTCAAATCCAACTTTTATATTGAATAATTCGTTGATCAAAGGTAACTCACTCGGCATGGTTTTTGTTTCCAGAATCTTAACAAAGGGAATATAATAAGGTGAATAACATGTTTGCTTAACAGAAGGCTCCGAAAGCTGTTTTTGAGGAACAAACTCTTTATAAAGTTTGTTCAACTTTTCATAGTCGATTGGTTGAATCTTTAGCTCTTGGATTTTTTCATCTTTTTGAAACTCATTCATTTTTAATTGACTCTTTTCAGCATCCTCAAAAGTTTCCTCAGAATCAAGCACATGCAGTTGTTTATTTTTATCACAAAGCTCAGAAGCACGATACAACTTAGGAATTTTAGCATAAGCTTGTGAAAGAACACAAGAACCGTTATATCCCACACCCGACTTATGTAAGTTATCCCAAAAAGCTTTTTGTTCATTTGTAAGCAACCAAAGTGTGTCAGTTGATCCGCCCATTTTACAAACAACATTTTCAAGATCTTTGATTTTAGCTTGTAACTGAACAACATCATTTAAGTATTTTTTCCTCTTGTCACGCTATTTGCCTGTTTTGGTTGTGTTTGGTTTTAAAAATCGTTTGTGTCTTTTGATATTTCTCTTTTTGTCTTTTGTGATCTTTTACATCTAACTCCAATTTTTCTCGTTGTTTTTCAAGATCTCGAATGATATCTCAATCACGAACCCATTAAGACTGAGCTTAATTATAATAACGTTTTGCCCGTTCATCAGCCTCAAGAAATTCTTTGAGGTAATTATTATCCTTGTTAATACCTTTCAAAATCTGATTTCTTTCCTTAAGCAACTCAAACTGACTCGACAAAGGCGTGTTTTCTTGTTGGACTTTTTGAGCAAGCAATCGTTGTTTTTCAGCCTCCTGATTTAAGCGTATTATTTCCTCGTGAGATCCCATTTTCCCTATTTATCACAACGAACCCAAAAAATTTTCAACGCAATTAAGATCCAACACGAACTCAAAAATTCAACTCAAATTAATCAATCACTTTCGAAAAAATCTTTCCCGCAATTAAAAATCATGAACCAAAATTTTAGTCTAATTCAAATCTTATTATCCTAAAAAATTATGAGCCGAACATCAAAGTTATGATAGAACCAAAGTCATGTGCAAAATGAGACCTTATTTAACAATTATTACAAAATTGGTCCATTTGAAAATTCAGTCCACGATTGATTTTAAAATCCTGGCCCACTTAACACAACCCAACTTAACACCCCTGTGAATATGTGATAGATCCAAACCCAAGAAAATAAGCCATCCCAATTTTTCTATGTAAATTTTTGGTATATGCAACAAATGAGGCCCAACTCCAAATTCTATAACCCTACAAATCTTCACTTATAACACATCTCCAATAACTAACAACATTGAAACCCTAACCCTAAACTTTAACACACATAAAAACACGCCTCTCTCTTTTATACCTTGAACCTACTTACACAACACTTTCACAAAACACAAATACCATCAAAACAATTTACTGTCTCACTTATATCTTCTCTCAAAATATAAAAATATCACCCATCATTGTATCCACTTCGTTAGTAAGTAGGGTGTCGATCACTAAGAGCAAAAACGTTAAAACTTATTTATCAATAATTTAGTTATCTAAGTTAGTCCTAAGTTATACCTAAGTTAAACCTAAACTAATGGTAAAAAGGGGGTTTTCAGCCTGAGAGACTGGCACAAGTTTAGATTTACCTAGACTAAGATTGGGCGATTAACACATACAAGCTGATATTTAGAAGATAGAGAAGAGGTCAAGCCTATTGTAAGGAAAACGTATTAACCATATTTAATCTAATAAAATGTAGGTTTTAGTTTATAAGTGCAATGATTTTCTTATCTTGTTGTTGATATATCTTTCCTATATTTAGGCGGTACTTCTTCTTAAAACCCAGACATGCTAAATCTGTCACAATTAAACACATCCACATAAAGTAACCATGGTTGATTATAATCTATCTTAGAAAACGGTAATGGTGATCTTATTGAATTCATCATCGAGACTTTACTAACATACTGCTTAACGGCTCTTTATATACTAGTAGTTCACTGTCCAGATCTTTACCCAAGGAATCAAAATGTTATTCGTTGATCCTAGGTCACCTGCTAGTCCAAGTTGTTCACTAAACCATAGGCAAAGACAGGTCAATATTTGTGATCCTATTATTCTAGATGTATAAATTGCAATAAGGAGAGCTATCCCGACATCTAGTCCACTTGGTCCGTTTTCTAGATCCAGTTGAATGATAGGTCGCATACTTAAGCACATAAACGAGTATAAATTGATAAACATAAAGCAACACACAACTTATAAGATGCAATCGAGATAAACATAAACCAAACGTTAAATTATCATAAACATGGCTAATACCTAAAGGTATTAGCCAATAACCATTGTAACGAATACAAATGTCATAGACGAACGATTAAGGTAACCTAACCAAGTTAATGAATGATACCAAAAACCGAACGCGTATTTAGAGTATAAGAATTTACAAGGGTTTTCCTATGGATTGAAGGGCGTTGCGAGACCTTCGTGGCTTCTCTTTTCTTCTAAAATTCGAACGTGGTGGTTAATGCCTTCTTCTCAGTCTTCGATATATTTTTTGCACACTAAAATTCGTCTTTAGGGTTCGGTATTTATAGCCTCTGGAATTAAGTCGATACGCCATATTAGAAGTAGTGAATACGGCGTACTAGGGTTTTCTTGTAGGGGGGACCAAACCGAGGCTTTTGAGCAATTTGAAATATTTAGTAGAAAAATACAAAATCAACTAGGCTGTTTTATAGTGTTAATTAGGACGGACCACGTAAGGGAATTTGATAATGAAGTGCAATTTGGAGAGTTTTGTAATGCCAATGGTATTACACATAACTTTTAGGCTACACACACTCCACAATCAAATGGCGTGGTAGAAAAGAAAAATAGGACTCTACAAGAAATAAGTAGAACGATGTTAAATGAACAATCATTACCACAAAAGTTTTGGTGTAATGTCGTAGATACATCAACCTACATCCTTATCCAAATCCTAATTAGAGCCATATTAGGAAAAACACCATATGAACTCTTGAGAGGTAGGAAACCTACTTTTGATTAATTCAAAGTGTTTAGAAGCAAGTGTTTCATTCTAAACCCCAAAGACTACCTCATCAAGTTTGACCCAAATTGTTAGGTCTGAAATTCAGGATCAATAAGCATTATAGTGGTAAGTTTAGAGAGAGAAAGTAGAGAGAGAAAGAGGGAAGAGGATAATGAAATGAAACTTGAATACACATACAAGACACACCTCACAAATGAGGTGGTGGAGGGGTATTTATACCCATTTACAATAATGAGCATAAAGCCCTTGACTTTTAGACTTTTACCATTTAGCCCCTTTAACTTTTAGACTTTTTCTATTTAGCCAAGTCTTGTGCCTTTTACTTAACCTATTACACAATAATATTTCATTATTTATTACAAGACATTTATCTCAATAAGATCGTCACTTTTATCAATCCTAACAATTTTCCCCAAGGGACGATCATTGAGATCTCTCTTTGATTGCATTAATGATCATCATTTCTTTATTCGTAACAATCTCCCCCTAAAGGATAAGCACCTCTCTTATGACTTTGATCTTTGAACTTTCATTAAGATCTCTCTTGTGACTTTGATCTTTGAACTTTAATGCTTGTTTGTCTTGAGTCTTGTTGTGTAATAGTGGTCTTGTTCTAATCATGCTCTTGTGATCTTGATCTTTATCTTTTCATTTTCTTTTTCCTTTGCCTTTGAGATCTTTTCATGTCATCATTCTTTACCGCGAATCCATCTTGATTTGTCTTTTAAAGCTTCTAACCAACATACTCATACTTTCTTTACAGCTTACAATCTTCCTCATGTAGAACTTTTGTCTTGATCAACAACTTGACGATTTGAGGAAGTTCTTTGATTTATCAGAGTTGCGGAAGTGTATCTTTGAACTTTGAGAATGAGAAATGAAGGTATGAATTACGACGGTGTTCTTGTTTCTAAAAGGTAGAGATGTTGTTGATGTTCTTCCCCCCAATTGCTTCCCCCCAAATAAACAACCATTCGTATGCACATACTTCACATTTCTTCCCCCTAATTGTTGCGCTCTATCGAAATATTCAGCTAGAACACTTCTCTTCCCCCTGATTGCATTTGATGACCATCAAACATAATCATAATCTTGTTAATTCTTCTCCCCCGTGTTACACCGCTGAATATTTAATCGGAGTCTATGTGTGGAGTTTCGGTCTATGCATGAGAGTCAACTACTAAATATGTTAATTTCTCCATCAATATCCCCTTATCAGTATTATAACATCATAAGTAACCTTCGGTAATCCTACACCATTTACTTGAAGAATCAAGGAATGTAATTGTGTTTTCTAATAACAAATTCACCACGTAACTAAAAAACACGATAACTACTAGATCACTTAGATTACTAGTTAACATTAATTGAATCATTTTTAAATTAGTGACCTACGTTCAACATTGGCTTGATGTTAGCACTGGTTGAATTTCCATTCAATCATTGTGAAATACTTAATTTAAGTATCACTCTTGAATGTTCCGGCAATGTCATTAAGACATGCAATATCACATAGACATATAAGCGACTCTTGTACTTTTTGTATCTTTGAAGTTTATTTCTCCAAAATGTACTTTTGTGTCCTATGATGAGATTTATGAATTGATTCTCATTTGGCTCTAGACTCGATTTAGTGCTTTTTGTTTAGTCGATCGAGCAGGCTAGGAGCAGGACTGTCCACCCTTTTAATATTAACAATCTTCGTAGTGAGATTCAAAGATTATGCGTTTAATCTCTGTGACAATGAAACAAGATTCTTTTGAGAGAATCTTGAGTGGCTGGGTAAGGGTTGTGCATTGCATCATTGGGGTACATGATTGTCTTCTATTCAATACAAATATCTTTTTGTGATATTCGATAGATATATGTATTACTCCCGAATTTCTCGCCTAGAAGTTCTGTTGGGAGGGCTTCTTTTTTTCACCTTTTGATCCATACATTCTTTTTTTATCTTCAATCCCCTTCAATGTTAAACTAACGCGTCCTCATTATCATCTTGTTGTTATTATTCTAATGATAACTCATGCCTTAGTTAACATTATTCCCATTCACATTCTACTCCATCATACCTAAGGACCTATATTCTATCTATGGAGGTCCCTGGGTTGTTCCCTATGGTGCCCTTGTTATGGTTGATCAGGGATAATACTATACTTACCACTTATATCTGCTTTGGATTTATTGTGTGGTAGTGGTGAATGGGTTTTTAAGATCGAAAACATAAAACCATTTGAAAATCAATCAAAGTGTTTGATATAAATCAAAAACATTTAACACTTTGAAAGTTTCACTTTTGAGAAATACCCCCCCTATTTCATGTGGCATTGATATTCAAAATTATTTTGCACGTGAAGGAAAGAGTTGATTGTACTTTGAGTCTTTTAGATCACTTTGTTATTCCACACATTTAAGCATTTATCTTTCTTGATCACATTTTTTAATCTAATTTCTCCCCTTCAAAAAATAGATACCAATGATTATTTTTGGTATTAATGGATTAAAATAGTATATATGAGAATTTGGAAAACACATGGTGAAAACATATTATATCATTGATTATGATTTGAACCTTTTTGATGTTCTAAAACATATTTGAAAATTGTTGGTCACAGTATTTAAATATCTAAAACGTATAGGTCAATAGGTGCTTCGCTCATATTGTTATATTTCAGGTGGAATAACGGGTCGTAAACCGGACAAAATCTTCAACCTTTGCCCATCGTTCTATCGATATAAAATACTTGACACAACTTCTTTTAAATCGATTATTAAACTTTGTTTAGAACATTTTCATTTGTTACCATTTTGCCTTTGAGCTCAGATTTTGAATATCTTAAATGAAATAGCTCTAGTCCAAGAAGTTGTAAACTTTTCCCGTTCGTGAGGATAAAAATACAAAAAATGCACACTTTCCTTTATTTGAAGTATGAGTTTCCTAAAGCTGAATTTACTTAGGAGTTGTATGTCCAGAGCACAACTTTTTGAAAGATGTTGATAAAAATATTGCTTGAGACAAGAAGATTCTCTCTCTTTTAAAGTTTACTGCGCACTGATAACAGTACAATTTTCTTTTATTTGAATATATGAGTCCTAAGGCTGTCATTTACTAGAAGTCGATATGTCTCGAGCAACGTTTTGAAAAGATGTTGAATTAAAAATTGCTCGGGACAAGAGATTTTCTTTTTTTTTTTTTTTCCTTTCTTTTAAAGTAAGCGCACTAACGTACACTTTTCTTTTATTTGAAAACCGGGTTGTTATCTGAAATTTAATAATAAACCATTTTGATGAGCAAACTTTTTGAAAGATTTTTGAAAATCTTCTTGAAAAAGTTGAATAATTTTTCTCAAAACAAGAAGATTTCTCTTTTCGTTGTTAAGGATAAATGCACTGAAACATACATTTTCCTTTTATTTAAAGCACGGGTTGCAATCTGATATATGATTACAAACCATTGATTTGAGCTACAAAACTTTGAATGTTTTATTTGAATAGCTCAAGACCGAAAAGATTTCTCTTTTCGTTGTTAAGGATGAATGCACTGAAACGAACATTTTTCATTTTATTTCTAAAGCACGGGTTGCCAATCTTTTATATGATTACAAACAATTGACATCGAATTTACAACAAACCCATTGGTAACCCCATTTAAAGCACTGGTGAAACGGGGTTTACAAGTTTTAAAAACCATTTGAAAGTTGTGTCAAGTCGATGTAAAGAAGTTGAGTTCCAACGGGGAGTGTAAAACTGAGTGTTTTCATTTAAAAACAGCGCTGTTGAATCAACAGAGATTTAAAATCTCCTTCTTGATATTCCTAGTGATTTTTGATAACTCGGTGTTTCAATGGAAGTTTTAAATTTTGTTGTCGAAGAAGATTTCCATTTGTTAATTTCATTGATGAAACATCCTGAAATTTGTTTTGTTGAAACTACTTCCTTTCTTAGGTGATGGTTTTGAAAGCAAAGTCATTCTTGTTTTGCATTGAAAGCATTTCTGATTTGGAATATTTGAAAGATTTCGAATGACTTTGCTTTGGTCTCCACACTTGTTTTACCGGTGTAAAACGAGAGTGTGAAGTAACAAAAACGTGATTCTTTCCTTTGAAAGTACTTGTCTTAAAACTCTTTTTGAAAACGTAGATGCTCTAAAATGTTTGAGGATTCCTTTAATTGGCATCCAGACACTTGTATTTACGGTTGTAAAACATGAGTGTGATGTTTCAAAAGATTGATTATTTTCATTTGAAGCTCTTAGTCTTGTTAAAACTCCCTTAATGAGGTGAAATATGTTTCAAACTTTGAGATTTCGTAGAATAACTTATATCTTTTTGTATAGAATAGGTTGTAATATGCGAATCCCTTGTGGAAAACGGTTTTGACGATTTCACCCGTCGTGATCCTTTTCCGAAAACACTTTTTTAGGTTTTGAAGATTTTGAAACATTGTTGTTCTCACTTTTTGCCGATTTATGAGAATCAAACTTTCACTTTTAAGCATTATATGAAAGTAACTCAACTCAATGATATTCTTTTTTACCAAGAGTCACGAATATCTTGATGATGCTCACCAATTTTGATTCCAAATATGCAATTCGTTTTAAAAGCTGATCTTTTTCATTTTTAGGCAAAGACTGTGTAGTGACTGGTTTTGACAAACTCTTTTGCACATCAACTTTGGGAGAAAACCATGATTTTGAAATTTGAGAGTTTATCAACAATTTATCAGCTGGTGGTTTTCCCAAAATTGAATGTTTATCAAACTTAGTTTGCACAGACTTTCCTTTCAGATTTTCCAATTGAGTTCTCAAATGATTAATTTCTTTCAAAAATTGATCCTTTTCAGCTTTAGAATCATCAACCTTACGAGCCAATTGTCGTTCAAGAACAACTTTCGTTTTTTCAAGTTTTTCAAAATACGCCTCAAATTTAGCTGTTCTGTTCGACAATTCAAGCTTGACGTCATTAAAATCTTTTGTTTGTTGAGTTAAAACCTTTTCAAGCTCGACAAACTTTGTTAGAAACTCACATTTGGCATTATCACAAACATTCTCCCCCGATTCCATGTTAAGTTCAGAAATATCCAACTGCTTCTTTTTGAAAAATTCAATTTTTTCGAGAATGTTTTTGAACTTAGTTTCAGCAAATTCAAACAATTGAGACTTCAGATTTTCTGCCTCGTCTTGTGTTACATTTGAAGTTTTTGTTTGGACCCGCGACTTTTTGATTGAATCAAACAAGTTTTTGTAAGTCAACTTCAAATGTTCATTCTCCTTAATTAATGACGCCACACGATATTCCAACTCAATGTTTCTCGTTTCAATCTCATCAAAATCGTCCTTAACTTTGGCTTCATCACATTGATGTGTCTCAACTTTTGACCTTTGAACCGACTCAAACAAATCTTTATAAGTCTGTTTCAAATGAGCATTTTCGAGTTGTAATGATGCCATAAAATTCTCATTTTCTTTTTGCACTGTTTTCAAAGAATTATTTTCTCGAGACTTGTGTTGAAGTGCGATTTCAAAAGCAATACACTTTGCCTCAGATTTTGACAAATCTTTTTCCAATTCAACAATTCTTTTTGACAATCCCTGTGTGACTTCAAATGAAACATCGTTTGACTCTTTTGAAATTCTTTCAATTTCATCATGTAAATCCTTATTCCTTATTTCCATACAAGAAGTTATGACAAGATTCTTGATATCTTCAGTTAAGGATGCTTCCAAGAGTTGATCTTTCAACAAATCATTTTGATTCTCAATTTCATCAAGATAGACATCATTTTGCTCAAACGCATCTTTCATTTCTTTTATATCCCTTTGAAATAGATTCTGAAAGGCTTCAAAATAGGTTTGCCACTCTCGAAGAATGTTTTTCCCTTCAATACAAACATCAATTAACCTTTGTTCTTCTTTAGACGTATAGAAAATGCTTTCTCGTTTGCGATTCTTTTCAAGTAACCCAAGCAAATTTTTGTAATATTTGTCCATTTGAATCAAAGTCACAAGCATTGGATTTTCACTAGGCATTGATGTCATGCTTGGTTTTGTCTTAGAAGCAAATTTCTCAGAAGATGTTTTTGAAACAGAAGATATACAAGATGTTGAAAAATATGTTTGTTCAGCAGAACGCTCTTTTTGAGGAACAAAGTCTTTATAAAGTTTGTTCAACTTTTTGTAATCGATTGGTTGAATCTTTAGCTCTTGAATTTTTTCATCTTTTTTAAACTCATTCATTTTTAATTGACTCTTTTCAGCATCCTCAAGAGTTTCCTCAGGATCAAACACATGTAGTTGTTCATTTTTATCACAAAGTTCAGAAGCACGATACAACATAGGAATTTTAGCATAAGCTTGTGAAAGAACAAAAGGACCGTTATATCCCACACCCGACTTATGTAAGTTGGCCTTAAAAGCTTTTTGTTCACTTGTAAGCAACCGAAGTGTGTCAGTTGATTTGCCCATTTTACAGACAACGTTTTCAAGATCTTTGATTTTATCTTGTAACTGAATAATATCATTAAGATATTTTTACTCTTTGTCACGTTGTGTTTGTTTGAAAATCGTTTGTGTCTTTTGATATTCCTCTTTTTGTCTTTTGTGATCTTTTACATCTAACTCTAATTTTTCTCGTTGTTTTTCAAGATCTTGAATGATATCTCGATCACGAATCCATTGAGACTGAGCTTGATTATAATAACGTTTTGCCTGTTCATCAACCTCAAGAAATTATTCGAGGTAATTATTATCCTTGTTAATACCTTCCAAAATCCGATTTCTTTCCTTAAGCAACTCAAACTGACTCGACAAAGTCGTGTTTTCTTGTTGGACTTTTTGAGCAAGCAATCGTTGTTTTTCAGCCTCCTGAACTAAGCGTATTGTTTCCTCGTTAGATCCCATTTTCTCTAATTTAATCACAATGAACCCAAAAATTTCCGACACAAACTTCAAAACTTTCGATCCAAAATATCCAACACGAAACAAAAAATTCAACTCAAAATTGTACTCACTTTCGAAAAAAAAATCTTTCCCGCAATTCAAAATCATGAACCAAAATTTTAGTCTAATTCAAATTTTATTATCCTAAAAAAAATATGAGCCAAACATCAAAGTTATGATAGAACCAAAGTCATGTGCAAAATGAGACCTTATTATAAAATTGGTCCATTTGAAAATTCAGTCCACGATTGATTTTAAAATCTCGGCCCACTTAACACAACCCAACTTAACACCCCTGTGAATATGTGATAGATCCGGACCCAAGAAAATAAGCCATCCTAATTTTTCTATGTAAATTTTCGATATATGCAACAAATGAGGCCCAACTCTAAATTCTATAACCCTACAAATCTTCACTTATAACACTCTCACTACTACACAACTTGAAACCCAAACCCTAAACTTTAACACACACAAAAACACGCCTCTCTTTTATACCTTTTTACTCAGACACACACATCACAATTATTATATAAAAATAAACACACTCAAATCTTATTCACACTTTATCACTCAACACATAAACTCAATGATCATGAACCCTCAAAAATTTTGAAATCACAAATACCCCTTTGATTTCTTTACAAACACACGAACCACAAACACCCTAATTGAT
>BQNB010002914.1:106713-119671 GCA_026074375.1 Tanacetum coccineum
ATCGTATAAGAATTATAATTCTCTTGCGCAAAGCGGCGGTATATAGTTTTTCATTTCGTTGCTGCACAGATTTTAAATTTTAGTAGTTTTGAGAGAGATTATGTTTGTGTTTGTGTCAAAAATTGTTGAAGAGGGAACTGAAAATTTTGGAAAGTTCGAAAAAAAAGTTTGTGGTGTCATAGCTTATAATTTAGCAACTTTATGAGGTGTTTGTTTCGACTTATATAGCTGCCTTATGGCTAAAGTTTCAAAATAAGCCACAAAAAATGATTTTATGATTGATAAGTCCAAAGTCATATAAGCTATAAGCCTACTATATAAACCGAAACAAAAACCTTGTAACCAACTGCTAATTGTACATCCCTGGCCATCTTAAAATTTTGCTGGCTAAATGAGTTTGTTAAAGTAGTTCAAAAACCTAAATGGTTATTAAAACATCATTCAGAGTTATGATAATTATGTTTTGGTAACAATAATTTATAAACAGTAACCACATTCAACAAATTTTTTTAAAACAGTAGACAGTTTTTTTTTTTACAAATCCGGAGTAAACAAAAAACCAAAATTTTAAAATGAGGCTCAGATCTGTAAGTAAGAAGTGAGAAAAAGGGGACCGAACACCGCCATGGCTGCAAACACCGGTTGCATGTATTCACATACCATCCGGATTGCCCCGCCAAGATACGGGCCGAATATCACCCACTGCCCAATTATTAAGATGCTCGGATTAAAACAATCCTTACAGAAATTAATCATCATTGCCATCTTTCAAAAAACACACACACAAACACAAACACAAACACTTTAAAAAGAATGCAAATTTCCCAATCTTACAAATATATATATAGTGAGAGAGAGAGAGAGGTGATGAGGATGGATGTTTGGAGTAACATTATTCTTACGTTTTCTGTTGTTTTCTATTTCGCAAAAGGGTTGTTTGTTTAGATTATAAAAATGGGGAACAAAGTCATTGGCTCAACAAGATTTGATAAAAATAATGTTTTGGCAAGAGAGGGGCAACTACCCTTTCAAAACACCCACATCTCTCTCACCGGAGCCTCCTCTGTTTTGTTCTCCGAGCATCTTTCCTTCTTTCAGATCCCCAATTTGTGAGAGTTTCGCCCAACAGTTTATATATTTATAGTGGACAACTTATGGGCTTGTGCCACTATCATTAAAATTCGTAATAAAGCCCAGTAAGAATGAACTTGTAATGTGTTTACCGTATAAAAGAGAGTAGAGATGCAAATCATAACCGGTTAAAAAAACCGGTCCAAAAAACCGAAACCGGTTTTTAAAAAAATCGGTTTTTTTTAACCGAACTGGTTAGATCGGTTTTCGAGTTTATTATATATACGTTTTTTTTATTGTTTTTATGGATTGTTTATAATGGGTGATGACAATGCCGAAACTAGACATACTTGAGTACACTAATATGTTTTCGGGTGATGGTCATGCCGAAGCTCGAAATGTATTAGTATTTATATATTTTTAATCTAAATAGTTAAAAGGTGAGGGTCCGTTTTCTATTTATTTTTTTTACTTTGGGCCAGATTTTAGGCTATTTTTGGGTTTTTTTTTGCTAATTTTTTCCCGGATATTTCCTTTTTTTTACGATTCGGGAAAAAAAATTTTGCGTTGGGACGGGTTAACTTTTTTCCCCGAATATTTTCTTTTTTATGGGACTGGTTTTCGTGATATCTTTTTTTTGTGGGCGATGTAAAAATGTAAAAAAAAATTGTGAACAATAAAAACGTGACGTTTTTTTTTTGTTAATTTTTTTACCGGATTTTTTTTGTAAGAAATCGTAAATAGTTTAAAAGTTGAGGAACCGTTTGTATTTTTTTTACTTTGGGCCGCATTTATGCGAAATTTTAGAGCTAGTTTGATCGACAAAGGTATATTTTAAAAAAATAAATTTTTAATAATGCTTAGTTTGGGCCTTCATGTTTAAAGTGTTTTATTTTTGCTATATGGTTTTTTTTATAATATAATGGGGTTGTACCGTTTGAGACCATAACTTATTTTAAAGTTATAGGTATCGAACCATATTTTACGCGGGTATTTTTTTTTTTATCTGAAATCGGAACTTTTGTAATATTTTTTTTAACTCCTACTTTGTGCATACAAATTAAAAAAAAAAAAAAAAAACCAAAATCGGGGAGCCCGTTACTGTAGCAAACGGCCCACAGTCAAAACGACTGTGTTTTTGTAGTAATTTTTTTTATAAAAAAAAAAAAAAAGGGCTGGCCCAAAACGGGAGCCCGTTACTGTAGCACGGGCCCACTGTCAAAACGACAGTGTTTTTTTTTCCCGAATAATTTTTTTTTACGTTTCGGGGGGTTTTTTTTGGGCGATGCGTTATGGCGGGACTAATTTTTAATATTTTCTTTTTTTGTATGATTCGGGGAAAAAAACTTTGCGTTGGGACGGGCTAATTTTTTCCCGAATATTTTCTTTTTTTGGGACGGTTTTGTAAATTTTTTTACGGGAATTTTTGTGTAAGAAAATCGTAAATAGTTAAAAGGTGAGAGTCCGTTTTCTATTTTTTTTTTTTTTACTTTGGGCCAGATTTTAGGCTATTTTTGGAATTTTTTTTTTGGCTAATTTTTTCCCGGATATTTTCTTTTTTTGTACGATTCGGGAATTTTTTTTTTTACGTTGGGACGGGTTAATTGTTTCCCGAATATTTTCTTTTTTTGGGACGGTTCGATATCCTTTTTTTTAGGCCGATGAATGTAAAAAAGTTGTGAACAATAAAAACTTGACGTGTTTTTTTTGTTAATTTTTTTACGGGATTTTTTTTATAAGAAAATCGTAAATAGTTAAAAGTTGAGGGACCTTTTTTTTTTTACTTTGGGCCAGATTTTGGGCCACATTAGTTTGTCGACAAATGTGTATATTAGTAATAATTTTTTTTATATGGCTTATGTGTTGGGCCTAATGTTTAAAGTGTTGTTTTTTTTTTTGCTATATGGGTTTTTTTTTAATATAATGGGTTGTACGTTTGTGACCATATCGATTATTTTAAAGTTATTAGGTATCGAAGATGTTTCCACGGGTATTTTTTTTATCTGAATAAATCGATAAATCGGAACTTTTTTTAATATTTTTTTTAAATCTCCCTTACTTGTGCATACAAATTAAAAAAAAAAAAAAAAAACCAAAATCGGGCTGGTCCAAAATGGGGGATGCCCGTTACTGTAGCAAAAGCCAAAACGGCTGACGTTTTTGCACGCCTAATGTGTATATTATATAATTACGAGGGAAAAGGGTAACACAATAAATGTTTCCAATAGTTTGGTGTTTTTAGTAGCAACCCTTTTGAATATATTCATTAGGGATTAATTTAGGGGCATTCTAAATACCCCAAAAAGTGTAGTAAAATACTTTTAAAATGATTATACTAATCATTATGTTTATGGGTCCTACAAGTCAAAAACACTTAAATACTCTATAGAACACTATTCAAACTTTCAACCAAATTGTTTTTTTTGTGGCGGCCAAAGCATACATCGAAAAAACCAAAAAGATTCATTGACTTTTTATAAATATTTTACTAGTACATTGAAAATACTCAGAATTACATACTACGATCTAACCACCCTAATTAAATTACTTGAAAAATTACTAAGTGACTAATTTTATAACTATTAAACTTGTTGATAATTGTCAAAATAAACAATCAATTCAAATAAATAAGAAAGTGTCAGAATATACAAACACAAAGACACACTAAAAAGTGAAGGTCAGCGGAGTTTAGTGTCATACTGAACTTAGCAGCGGATCAGAGGTGGGTGAGATTGACAGCAGCGGGAGGTGGTTGTTTGCAGCGGCGGGCGGTGGTTGTTTGCAGCGGCGGTTGTGGTTTGGATTGCTGTGGCAGCGGTGGTTGTTGCAGCTCCAGACTACAAGAAGTGGTGGTTTTGTTGTCAACCAGTTTGGAGGTAATTTTTGTTTAACTTTCTTTAGGATCAAAAGTTAAAAATTTCTTTATAGATGAGTTAAAATTGAAACAATGGTAAGAAGATAAATAGTAGTATATGATGTGCATAATAGAAGGAAAAAAAATACACTAGCTTTTGATTCACGGAGCAAAAGAGCTTAGTAAAATGTAAGTAAGTGCTATCAAGAATACATTTTTTATATATTATAATACTAACTGAAAAGTTAGGTACTACCGTACTAACCAGAATCAGAATATTGAATATATGAACATTTTGAAACGATTTGCTATACACTGCCCCATGTATGTTTAAGCAAGTAGTATATTATTAAAGTAGGTTATTACACTCGTTTCTCCATTTTCCACACCGATGTGGGATTTGTGATTTTTTTTAATCTTTCTAATTTTTTTTACTATGTCTATCTACTTGAAGGTACTCACCTGGCTCACATCATAAATGTCGTATTGTAACGAGACAACTGCATTTGAAGCAATGTTGAAGATCCACACAGATATAGCCATTTTTTAACCTATGAGGTACCATAATGAATATTCCCATTTGATTTATATATTGGACGCACCATTAACGAAAAATAATACACAAAATAGGTGTTTAATTCTCAGTTGAAGAATTAAAAAAATTGGGCACAAACAAGGCACAACGCCCTCTCAAGGTTTATGTCCAACGTAACTAAAAGATTCAAAACGGACACAAAGCGGCTTTAAGAACGAAGTCTATCTAAGATGTGACCGTAGTGGTCAATATAAAGACAAGGTTTCAAGTACAGATACAAGCCACCAGAAAAATCACTTGTCCATTTCATGTTGGTTTAGTGACATATTCACTGGTATATAATGCGGTTGACTTAAGATGATTGCGATTGAACATAATCATCCCCCTGCGCCAACATATGGAGGCGCCTCCTTATGGCGAGGCGATTAATAACAGATGATATCGGTTGGTAGAAGACTTTGACAAAAAGAATGTGGAGGCGCGGAATATTCTAGCGAAACAAAATAGCAAAAACAAAGATAATGTGGTCGAACAATTAAAGACATACATAATACCCAATCCGAAATTCCGAAAAGGCTCGAAAAAGTCGGAGAAACTACTAATGCAGGTAATGAGTTGGGGTTACCATTGCTGTGCATACTTTAACATATTTAAATCAGGTATGCATATTTAAATATCGAATCCTTTGATTTAATTTTTTAGGTCTTATTTTTTTCAACAACTTCAAAATAGTTATCCTTATATTGTTACAGGTGGTAAAAAACCTTTTGATTCAGGTTGATCTCTTTTTGGAAGGACGCTAAACGTTCATGTCAGAACCGGTGGAAGATGACGATATTCCAATGCGAAGATGTATTGCAGCATTTCAAAGAAAAAAATCTTATGAGCCTTCAAACGTAGTAAAAAAATGCCACTTAAAAAGATTAGATATAGTTAATCCACTAACCGTTTCATGTCAGAACCGGTGGGAGGAAGATGACGATAATCAAATGCGAAGATTATATGCAACATTTCCAAGGAAAAATTTAGTGAGCATTCAAACGTTTAAAAAAAAGCCTCCGTTAAGAAAGCTTCTAGATAAGTTTAATCCAAGTAAAACCGTGATTAAACAACCGTCGGTTAAAACAATACGTGTGGACGACCAAGCTTGAAAAAACAACAAGAAAGAGCCGTGCATTAAACTGAAAAGAAAAACAAGATCTTGGGTAAACGTAGTTATTCATGCAGGTTTTTTGACATAGACCTGAATAGCAACCTACAAGACATAGTTCAGTCTCAAACACCTCCAACAGGTCGATGCATAACTTAATCCCAGATCTAAATGAAGAAACCGCCAAGACACAGCTCATATTGTAACCAACTTCTATGTGGCATTGATTCACTACGGACGAACAAATTGAGATTGAAAGACTTCGTAAACAAATTCCGAAAGTGGTCCAAACCAAATCACATCTAAACATATTAAACCCACCACAACTTCCCACAAAACCATATATTGAAAGAGGTTGATACTTATAACATTGTCTCAGGTATACAAAAATAATGTCAGTCAGATGGAAATTGTGTTTTAGAGCATCGCTCACTGACTTCAGGTCTTGGATCTCTCGAAGACCATTGCAAATCGCAATAGTCTGATTTAGTAGCGCGAGTTAGAGGTCCGCCCGCGAACTACAAGTATATTATTTGGAACTAACTGGTTTATAAAAAATCTACAGTACCGTGAAAATTTGCTGGAAGGAAGTATGGAAAAGCCAGACACAGGCTTGGTTTATTATCTTCGGCATACAAGAAAAGTAGTGGTAAATCTAATCTGACGCTGGGTGGATGTAATACGATGTTTTCCTCTAAGTCCAGGGCCATCGCAATCCGACTCACAATGAGACCATAGTATTTATGCCCGCATGTTGATGAGGTAACCATTATATATAGATGCGGTAACTGAGATGTTCCCTTTACCATTAACTCATCCTCTTTATGGATCACATATAGAAGCGATATTTCATCTGGATGGGAAGACAAATTTGTTAGTCGTGCAAAAGAATTTCGCGAATTATTATTACCGTACATCGGGCTGGCCCAAAATGAAAGCCCGTTACTGTAGCAAGTGGCCCACTGTCAAAACGACAGTGGATTTGACGCCTAATGTGTATATTAGTAATGATTTAACTATTTGATTTAAAAAAATAATTGGTAGAAATCTAGAGAAAAAAACTACATAATAAAATTATACAAAAAAATTATACATTAGCATGTGTTTTAGATTTTAAGTGTAGATAAGAATATTATATTATATTTAGCAATTACTGTTCACTTTGTGAGATGGTTAAGACTACAACCAATGTATAAATTTATTACTTTCTCCGTCTTATTTTTATTGTTCACGTTTTCTTTTTGGAATGCCACAATTTAATTGTCTATTATTAAAAATAGATAAGGAAGTTTGATCAAAATTACTATATTACCTTTGTTTGAAATTATAATTACAAACTTTAAAAAAGACTTTAATTAATTAGCTAAAGGTAAATCTGTCATTCTGAGAAAAAGTAAGAAAGAGAAAACAGTAATAAATGCATTTTTTTTAAAGTGTGATTTTTTTGTCGGAGGACAATAAATTTGGGACGGATAGAGTAAGAGTAATAGAAAAAAAAAAGAAAATTTTAAAATGGATCACATACTAAGAGACCTAGGTATCGTAACTTGGCAACACCATTTTTTGGGTGCCACATCAGCGCCACATCAGCATAACACCAACACCACTCCTCTAATCATAACACCAAATAACACCACTCACCTCTTTATTTTCATAAAACCCCCTAAACAATTATTTCATTCTTTTAACAAACTAACCATTTCATTCATAATTAAACATACAAATTACATAAAATAAAACACATTACGAATTAAAAAAAAACATTACGAATTAAAAAAAAAATACATTACGAAATAAAAAAAACATTACGAAATTAAAAAAAACATTACGAAATTAAAAAAAAACATTACGAAATTAAAAAAAATACATTACGAAATTAAAAAAAAACTACTCGTCTTCGTCTTCGTCGTCCTCGTCACCCAAATCATTTTTCATTTTGTTTTTGATCAATTTTTTTTGCTTCTTGATCCAATAGGCGTCGTCTTCGTCCAAATCCTTGGTCCGTACTAGAAACCTCGAACTCCCACAACCGCATTAGTGTGCGGTCTTTTTCGGCTTGAGCTTCGAAAGCCCTTTCGGCGGCTTCCCGTTTCAGACGAAGCTCCTGCTCCATTAACTCCCCGAAAAGCCGAACGCGCTACTTCACCGGTGCTCCGCCGGTCGTCAGATTTGCTTTTCTTGCGGGCCGTTGTTGCCCGTCGTACTGTGTCGTGCATCCGTGACCGAATAGATTCCTCCTGGCAGCCCCGGGACTCTCCGTTAAGTCAACTTTCCGTGCGTCCCATTTCGGTGAATCTCAAAACTGCCCAAGCAATCTTCTTGAAAAAACGCGACCCCTCTAAGCTCGTCCACAGTAAATAACTTATGATCCCGTATTCAAATAATCCACATCGTTTTCGCCACTTTTTCCCAAACGTTTGGCCCGTTTGTACGCGGCGTTGAACTTTTGGCAATTGGCATTCAACGTATGTCATTTACTAGTCAACATATCCTTCGTACGGTTTTGAAATTTTTTCGAATTGAACTCGTTCAAAACCCGATACCAAAACGTCTCATGCTTTTGTGACCTTCCGACATTATTATCTTCGGAAACGGCCACGTAACATGTTGCAAGCAATTCTTCTTCGACGTACCACCCCGCTGCTACCGCTCTTGGCTCGTCATCAACCATTTTTTCCTTCGGGCCATTTTTTTCTTGCGACCGCCTTTTTTTGCGAATCGACTTGTTGAGGTTGAGTGAGTGTTTGGGAAGATTCTGATGGGAATATGGGGTTTTTTGAATTATCTAAAATCACGGTTAGGATTTTGTGATTGTTTTGCCAACCGAAAAAACTTGTTGTTTGTTCTTTTGGTATTGTTAGAAACTGTTCCGGCGACATCGCCCGGTGACGGAGATTCATGGAAACTGTTGTTGGAACTTCCAATCATTTTTTGATTGCTAAAAAGATGTATGTTTGGTATTGAAGAGTGGTGAAATTTGTATGTGATTTTGTATTTGGTAATGTGTTGTATATATAGTGAGTTGAGTGAGGGGGGTAAAATGATTTTTTTTTAAAATCAGCCGTTTTAGGGGGTAAAATGATTTTTTTTTTTTTTTATAAATACTAGCCGTTAGGGGCTAAAATGAAACATTTCAAAATTGAGAGGAAAGAGTAAAATTTAAATTATAGCCGTTAGGGGGGTAAAATGATTTTTTTTTTTTAAAAACACCCCAACGCGCGTTGGCCGGCCAACGCCGAGCCCAACGCCGTTGGGCAACACCAAGGTGGGGTGTAGTAACGCCGGACAACGCCGGCCAACGCCGTTGCCGGCGTTACTACACCGAGTGCTCTAAGCCTAGTAATCTATAGGCCCAACAAGCTTAAGTCAGAAGCCCATATACACCACCCTATATAATAAAACACTGATTTCACAAGAAGCAAGTTTTGGCGCCATTTTTTCATTTCATTTCCCCCCAAATTACAGAAACCCTAGATCGACAATGGAAGACCAAATCAGAGCTGAATTCAAGAAAAACAACTTCGTTTTGGTCGAAGAAGAACAAATACTTCAAAAATGTAACATATATTTTCACTTATTAATTTCGTTATTTACTTGTGTATTTATAATTTTTTTAATTTGTTTTGTTTTCAGGTTTAACGTTTTGTATAAACTTCAATTTAAGTCCATCGGACCTTGTTTCCAGCTGGGATCTATACTCAATCAACAGGTATACTTAAGTAAATTAAGTCCACATTTCTTAGTATTCGAAACCCGGTTAGACCCGCCGGGTTTTAAGTAACCCGGGTCAACCCGGTTCTCAAGACCCGGCCGGGTTTTGTTTTTACAAATTTCACAGGTTAATGTAGTTGCAACGTAATTTTATTTTTAGGTGTTATGTTTGTTGGTAAATATATGTTTTTGTTTGTAATATGAACTTGGAAATAAAAGTTTTTTTAGGGTAGAAAACGGTGACTCGACCGGGTCGATTCAAGACCCGGTTTTCAAAACATGGCTAAAATGTTTTTAGGTTGTTGCCTGCGGAAAGTTTTATAAATGCAATTAGGTATATTTTAGGGTTAATTATCAGAGAATTGCGTCTAACTTACCTTTTTTTCTAGTTCCATGTGAATTTTTTTTCTTATTAAATTCAAAACTTTTGAATTTCGCGCGTTTTGATGTGTTTGCACCATATAACAATGATCATTTTGCCCCTCTCACTAATGTGAGGAGTGTCTACGCTTAAAGTGGGGATAAAATGTAAAGTGTGAGCGCGTAGGATACATTACAGGAAACGAGTGCGAATTGCGCGCGCGTGAGTTATGTGGTTAGGAAAAAACACAACGCTAGCATTGACCACATATGCGCGCTAGAAAAAGGAGGAATCAAGGATGTGTAATGCATTTCCCAGGTAATTAACAATGACTTACAATCACACAATTAGATGTGGTTTAGGACAAATATGATAGTTTGTTACTATATCGGCCAGTGGCGGAACCAGGAAAATAGGATGTGGGGGGCAAATTTTTTTTGTTGACGATATCAACAAAATGCGGAAGAAAAAACAATGATCAAAATGATAAATCGAGTATTTTTACTTAAAGATGAAGGATTTATAAAGTTTAAGAGTGTTGAATGTTGGGTTTTAGTATGTGGGTGGGGGGCAATTTGAGTAAAAAGAGGAGACGCGAGGGGGTTAGCTTAAGGGTTAAGGTGTAGCAAAAGCTTTTAAAGCATCCCTGAATAAATTTTCAATTTCCCCGACTCGGGCTTTCATATTCTATGGCCCCACCACACAACTAACCTCCCAGTTTAGGTGAACTATCTTCCCTTCCAAAACACTATTTCCCTTTACAACCCTTGGGTAGTCCCCCCCAAATAGAGAAATATTAGGGAAATCACCTGTTTCCAACCCATGTATTCAAGAATACTCACTTCCCCTCCAACAAATTTGTTTTGTTTCTCTAGTTTCAAAAGAAGGCTCCCTTATCTGCCGAAGAGGCTATGGATTTAGCCGATTCATCCTTTTGGTCTAACTATTTCCATGACCCAGGGATGCTGCAAATCATCCAAGTACTCCATCAATACTAGAAAAACACATAAAAAACCAATCCGTAGGCGGGGGCGCGCAACAGTTTCTAAAGAGTTTTTTCACCAGGTGAACGTTAGGGGTCCAAAAACACGGGGTGGGTGCCCAACAATCTTTCCGTGAATGAAAATCCACTTTAATGAATCTCCCATAACGAATCAACTCCTCACAGATCCAATCATCCGACAAGATGGAGAAACTAAATCCCCACACTCCCCCTATTTTGAAAAAACACCCATTGGGTTAAAATGGACCTAAAGGGAAACCAAATTCCCTATAGCCAAAATGTGATCGGTGAATCCCTTACCTTCGCTTTATCCTCTATGAGAAAACAGGTAAACATAAAAACATAAACTCCAAATTTGAACCCCATGGGGGTGGTGGATAATTTTTAATTTCCCCTTTTCCTAATTTTTTATGTAAAACCAAAAAGGAAATTCCAAACAACAATGACAATGAACCGTCATGGATCGATGCCAAATGCAAAGAATAAATTTCCCCCCCCAATGAATATGAAAAAAGGCTAACAAAGTTTAGGAAAAAATTGGTGCCGAGTCCCCCCCCAGAAAAAAAAAGTTGTTTTATTAACCAAAAACCTGAAATATGGGATTTTACTAAGGTCAAGACAGATGGAAATTTGGCGTGGGATACTAAAGAAAATGGAAGGGCCCCAATATCGTTTTCTAAAAGTGCATTTTTAAGAGAAAAGTAAGAGCGAATCGATATCGAGGAAATCATATTAACAAACCGGTTGCAAGAAAAGAGGCCTATCCCGTAATCGTTCAATAACAACAAAATTGCCCGGCCATCCAAAAGACAACAAAGACGATCCTAAACCAAAATTGGGACACACCGTTCAACAATTATGGCATTTCTTAAATGGAGAGCTTTTTAAAAAGAGGTCCCCCTAATACTTTCATTCCTTTAACCAGAAAGGATTTGTTTTTGAATAGGAATATCCCCAAGAGGTCTACGTTTCTTAACCAGAAGGATTTGTTGATTAGGATAACCCATCGCATGTGTACAAGCTCAAAAAGGCCCTCTACGGTCTTAAACAAGCACCACGTGCATGGTACGACATGCTGTTAAGCTTCTTAATCTTACAACATTTCTCCAAAGGTGCAATTGATCCAACACTCTTCACACGGCAAGCAAGGGATGACTTATTACTGGTATAAATTTATGTTGACAATATAATATTTGCATCCACTAATACTGCCATGTGTAATGAGTTTGCTAATCAGATGACCACTAAGTTCAAAATGTTAATGATGGGGCAGATGTCATTCTTTTTAGGATTACAAATTTCCCAAAGTCCCAAAGGTATCTTTATAAACAAATCTAAATATGCTTCTAAAATTGTTAAAAAATATGGTTTGCTTACTACTGATTCTGTCAACACACCCTTGGTAGAAAAAAGTAATCTGGATGAAGATCTACAGGGGAAACCAGTTGATGCTACACTTTATTATGGAATGATTGGATCCCTTATGTATCTTATATCCAGTAGACCTGACCTTATCTATGTAGTCTACTTATGTGCTCGGTATCAGGCAAAGCCTACCAAAACGCACTGATAAGCGGTAAAACGGATCTTTTGATACCTTAAGGGAACCTTTAACATTGGTCTCTGGTACTTGAAGGATACCGATATATCTCTAACAGCATATGTAGATGCAGACCACACGGGGTGTCAGGACACTAGACGTAGTACATCAGGAAGCGCTCAGTTCTTAGGTGACAAACTTGTTAGCTGGTCATCCTAGAAATAAAAGTTCACGGCCATCTCGAGTACAAAGGCAAAATATATTTCCTTATCTGGGTGTTGTGCTCAAATCCTATGGATGCGTTCACAGCTAACAGATTATGGTTTTCAATTCAATAAGATTCCTATGTACTGCGACAACAAGAGTGTGACTGCTTTATGCTGCAACAATGTTCAACACTCACGGGCAAAGCACATCGATGTTCACTACCATTTCATAAAGGAGCAAGTGAAAAATGGAATCGTGGAGCTATACTTTGTCCGAACTGAATACCAACTGGCTGACATCTTCACCAAACCATTGCCAAGAGAAAGATTCAACTTCTTGACATGTCTCCGAAAACGTTAAAATGTCTGGCAGAGGAAACAGACGAGTGATGGTGGTAACTCATATCATGTATCATATGTACATAAGAAGAATTAAAAACACAAAAAATATTTTTATTCTATATAAATTTTTCAAAAAGAAAATTGAAAATTAAAAAATCAAAAAAATATAAAAATATATGTATCTC
>BQNB010002915.1:0-75421 GCA_026074375.1 Tanacetum coccineum
ATTAAACTGATTTAAGGTTTAAGTAAGATTAATTCTGAATTCAATAAGCTCTATTTCAGCTTATAGACTGAAAGAGCTTAATACGAGCTTATTAGCTTATTGAGACACTTTAGCTTATTAAGAGAGTTTATGAAAAAGGAACTTTGAGAGATTAAGAAAAACTGAATTTCATTAATAAAAGTTACTGATTACATTACTTGGAAAGGAGATTACAAACATTTTAAGGAAAAATTACATTTAAGAAAAATACGAAATTTAAGCTAGACTAAATTACTAAAAAACCTAGATATCCATCCCCCTTGTGTGTGAGAGGGAGGCCCTATTTATAGGTGCTGAAAGAAGCTTCTAGGATCTCTTGCTCTGCTCTTCAAACTTTCAATCCTGGCCAATCATTTGAGCTTCATTTGTGGCCGTTTGATCAAGCTGTGGACACTTGAAGATTGCCAGCGTGTCATTCCATTGATGTGACGTTTGTGCTTCTTTTGTAAGTGTTTTAGCACAAAAACCCACATAAATTTGTGCTTTCACCATTGTTGACGTGGCCTTTGATTGGGAGAGGTTAAGTAATCCTTTGATAAAGACTGATTTGTCCCTTCATTTGTGTTAGTGAGCTCATGAATTGACCTAAGCACCCTTTAATTTGGAAAACCCCTTTGATTTACCCTGGATGGTGAAACGGGGAAGAAAGGTGAATAGTAACTGGTTCGCGCCCTTTCTTTGACAGTTAAAACTGTTGGACTTTGGGGAGTTTGCACATTTGGTCCTTCTCTTTCTTTCCTCTCTTTCTAGTTATAAAACAGTTTGGGAATTTGCAATTTTAGCCCTTGTGTTTTATAATAAAAGGAAATGGGCTTTGTTGACTTTTGTTGACCAATGATTGGCTTTTCTTTGACTGGATTTGACTGAGGCTTGACTTTTCGGGCTTCGGCTTTGTACTCTTCTGATTCTCGTGTCCGTGCTTGTTCGTTTTTGACTGTTTTCTTGTGATTTTTGATTTATCCATACCTGCACACACAAAACACAAATACAAGCATATTTTTGCTATTTTTGGTCTGTTTTGGGTTTAATTGGGTTATTTTAAGTATAAATGGATATGTGTATTCTACACTTATCAGCACCTGAATCAAATAACATAGTAGCATAACGATTATTGAGAAGGAAAGTACCCGTGACGACGTTGGAATCGGGGTTAGCTCCTCTTCCTCCAATTGCATAAACTCTTGCCTTAGCTTCCTTGTTCCCAGTCTTATTTCCTGTCTTATTTCCGAGGTTCTGGGTTCTCAACTTGGGACACTCGCTTCTATAATGTCCTTGTCTTCCACACTCATAGCAAGTAACACTCATCTGATTTCCAACTAGGGCCCTCTGAGCGGTAGCAGCAACTGCAGCGTTACAATCTCTAATCGTGTGACCAACCCTCTTGCAGTTATCATACTTCACCGTACATGGCCCTTCGTGGTGCATTCTGCACTTGTTGTAGTATGGCAAAGCTCCAACATACCCCTTCCTTCCAACATTGTTTCCAACCGTATAGGCTCTTGCTACATTTTGTCCATTAACATTCTGCCTCTTAAAAGGTTGTTGTTGGTGTCCACTATTGTCTCTTGAGTTATTGTCAAACCTTCTCTTGTTCTCAGCATTCTTAATAGCGTAACCCTTCAACTTCTGGTCCATCAAGTTGTTAGCAATACAGATTGCATCTTGGAGTCTAATAGGTTCAGTAGCAATCACATTCCCTTAAATGTTATCTGGAAGACCTCCAATGTATTTCACAACCTGATCCTCCTCTTGCGAAACCATCTTAGTGCATAACAGAGTCAACTCTTAGAACCTCTAGTTGTAAGCAGTCAGGTCATTACCCTTCACAGTCAAATTCCACAACTGTGTCTCCATCTTCTGAATCTCATTCCTAGGGCAATACAACTCAGTCATTAGGTTCATGAGTGCCTTCCACGTCATGGCATAAGCAGCATCAACTCCAACTGTCCTTTTATGAGAATTCCACTAAGTTAATGCATCGTCCAACAAGGTGCATGATGCATAGTTCACTTGATACCTTGGTGGGCAATTACTGATATGGAATACCATCTCCATTTTCTTAAACCAATGGGTTAAACCAACAACTCCTTCAGTTCCCTTGAAGTTCGACAGCTGACACTTCACAAAATCTTGGTAGGTACACTCTCAGGTAACAGGTACAACACCTCCGTTATTCACAGTGGGGTTTCCATTACCATTACCGTTACTGTTTCTATTATTACCGCTGACCTCAACATTGTCGTCTTGTTGCTCATTCTCTATTTCCGTTTCGGTTCCAGGGTTCTTGGTAGTGTCATACGCTTGTAGGGCTTCTTCCACGCGCTTAGCAATCAGCTCGTTGATCGCATCTTGGGTTATTCCGGAATGTGTAGAAGTTGGCATAGTTCTACATCACAAAATAATAATCACGGTGAGATCTCAAGTAAGATGAAATTACCTTAACGTTGGGTGGAACAATTTATTATTTTAATATGAATATTCGAGATTAACATAATCGCACGGAAAGGCCATGATCAAGTAGTTAATAACATACTACGTAAGAGATAGGAAAAACGGCATTAGATAATTAACATCATAACATAGATAAGAGGAAAATAGATTTCATAACATTGAATATAGTCGATTACATCACGATTCTCTAAGGTGGGATCTACAAATCTCTAACGCTACTACTACTACCACCAAATACTATTGATCGGTACACTAACAATGATGGAACAAATCTAGGAGCGATAACCCAAACTCCTAGCATAAGTCTCAAGTCTCCCGAACCTCACACGATAATAAAATTAGAATCGGCGGATCTGCCTCATATCCATCTGAACATACGACATACTACGCCAAAGACGGTCAACTCTCTGTCTCTTAACACCTAACATGCCTCTGAGTCTCATGTTATCTCGCTCCACCGTACTAATCCTCTCTAACATAGCAACACTCTGCTGGCTAGTTGCCACAATCCTATATCCTTGGTCTCTCTGGACACTCTCGATAACTCTGACTTTATGAACCGGGATCTCTATCATGTGATCATATAGCTCCTGTATGACCACGTCCAAACCTCTCTGTATAACCTTTAAAGATCCATTGGCACTAACCAACTCAATTAAATCCTCTCTAACCGGCTCAGCAATGTCATCCGAAACAACAGGATGAGTAACTCGATCAACCCCAATCTCAATCGTTCCTCTTGCACTAGACTTGGCCTCCTCCTAGGCCGTAGTCCTAATCTCAACTCTAACATCCATCCCTCTAGCTGCAATATCATCAGCAAATGCAATACAAGCATCGATGTCTGCTTGAACCTCGAGATCGATATTCGGCTCAGTGTAAGGCTCATATCTATCCTCAAAATCAACTCCTAAACCAATCTTTCTAGGTACATACGGCACAAAACCCTCCTCTGAACTAACCTCAAAATCAGTCATGAAATCAGAATCCCTAATCCTCTTGCGAGGTGGTAATAGGTCAGCGCGTATGGGAGATAAAGCTTCGGGTATGGGCAAAGCTGAAGGTACTGATATAGTAGGGGACCTACGTCTCTTGCGAGATGGCCCCGCAAAAGTAGCAGTCGGTGAATCACAAAGAGAATTTGATATAGGATGATCTGAAGAAGAGTGTCGCGAAGAAGAGTCAAATGAAGTGTCTGAATGAGAATCTAATGAAGCCTCTGAAGAACAATCTGACGGAGAAACTCGTGATGAGTCATTTGAGGTAAAATGATCCGATGAAGAGTAATCTGCTGAATATCTCAATGCAAGTCGGTGAGTAGGTAATTGTCCAACTATCTTCCTAACAATCAACATCTTAAGTACCCCGTTAGGCTCGGTACGATAAGGTCGACCAACAGGAATAGGCTGCCCTGGTAAGACAAGAACAGCTGGTCGGCGGGGTAATCCGAGCGGTGCAGGTAAAATCTAACGAATAGATGGTGAAATCTCGGCAGGTGGTGTGTCATGAATGGGTGATGATGGTGTATCAAGAGCGTCACTATTGGATGAATCAGTGCAAATGAATGAAGAAGTGTACTATATAGTAGGAGCAATAGATGGTATAGTGGGTACAATGGTTGAAATAGTGGGTGTATCAGTGGAGTGTCATCCTGGATGGCAGGTAAATCAACAGTAGGTGCAGTGGCTGGAACAGTAGTGGGGATCATGCCGAACAAGATAACTCGAGTAGTAGACGTCCCTACGCTCTCCTCTGATGAGTCCGAAGAAATCGAGATGACAGAAAAAGCCATGACATGCACAAGCAACAGTTCATATAAATCCTTTTATATCAACCATGCATTATGCAGGGGAAAACTAAATAAATATAATACAAGGTAAAATACATTATGCAATTTATATAGAGCGATATGAAATTATCGGTTACGTAAAATAATAATATTATAATTATCATATACGTAAGGCAAGATGGGATCACGTAAGGGCACAATTAATTTCCATATAGATCACATACTGGTTATAGACCAGACCTAGATATTATACCTGGTTCTCTAAAACCTTGGCTCTCGATACCAATCTGCCACACCCCCAAATAGGGTCCCGTTGGGATAAGCGTCCGGGGCGTGACGTCATACATATCTCAAGTACAAAGCATAAAGAACTACCTCTAAATGGGTACGTTTTAGAAATCATAACTCGTTGCATGAATTTAAAAGTAACAAGTCTTACAAACCATTTTAAAGTAATTAAAACATAGCGGAAGCAAAAATGAAAACGTAGTGGAAGCAATAATAAGTTTTGACAAAGACAACGAGTATGAATAATGATATTCTTGAAATCAGTCGTAGACACATTGCACATAGACTTCTAATAGCACACCTTGAAAATCCAATATAAGCATCTGAGAAAAACATGCTTAAAACGTCAACATAAAGTTGGTGAATTCATAGGTTTAATTCAAACGTAGTTATAGAGGACCACAAGATTTCAAAACGTATGCGACGGTTATAATAGATACAACTTCACATAAAAGGTATTTATGTTGCACTAAGCTCATGACCCCGAAGCTAATAGTGGAAATTAGCATGTACATTGCCATATAAAGATGCCCTGGTAGGTGTCCGACCAAAGACCACCTAAACTAGTTTCGACATGAAATACATATGTTGGCATATACAGTTTGGTTGTACCCGGCAGTAAGAATTACCAAACCTGGATGGGGATTATAAGTACCAATAGATCTATTTACTCACTCGCGCTTACGTAACCAGCCAGTCGGTTAAAGGTAATTAACGGTTCATGATAATACGGGCAAATAGTGGTCTAACGTTACTAGGCAACATGTAAACAAAAGAAAATATCACGTAAAGTACTTGTGTCCGGTTTAAGAAAAACAAGCAATTTTTCTCACCCCAAAGTTATAAAATATTTATTCAAAACGAGTAAAAGTGGGGCTGTGAACTCACCTTGATTGGTGAAGTGAAGTAGTGAAAAGGCTAGAAGAAAGATCACACGAAATCGAACAACGGTACTCGAATACGACCTAAGTAATATAGGTTTCGATTTAGAATTGGAATAATAGAAAAATAATGTTAATGCATAAAGGTTTATCAAAATGCTTTTCGTTAATGTTTTCTAAAAATGGAACATTAATGATCGTATTGTGGTCGTAACGTTTGACTCGATAAAGTACGTCGTAATATTATGTATATATTACTACATAATATAATCATTACGTTATATATATATATATATATATATATATATATATATATATACTATATATATTATCTTATATTATATATATATATAGGTCGGTAACGTTTGATCGATAAAGTAGTGTAATATGAAGTATATATTACTACATAATATAATCAAGTTCTGTTTATATGGTATATATTATATATATATATATATATATGTATATATATATATATATATGTATATATATATATATATGTATATATATATTTCGGCATCTTACCCATTCCCTTATAATTAGTTAAGATATTTTAATAATAACGTCATCAAAATATTTTTCAAGTGTATAGATTTTATAGAAATTTCAACATGACCAGTTCGTGTTTACACGTTTTCCAAAGTCATAGACTTTATTCAAATCACTTTTAAAATATATTTCATAATTGCAAATCTCTTACGTTATCAAAATCCCTTAATAATTAAGCCGAAACCCTTTTGGATCCTTATTGAGCTTTTAGGACCAATGAGCCTAAATAGATGATCCAAAATACGAAGAGTCCAAAATAAACAAACGATTAGAATCCAAGTTCGGATATTATCAAATAAGCTATTCACGAGCTTATCCGATAAGCTACACTATGGGCTTAAAGCCGTGGTGTGTTGTTTCGTATTGGGTCGTGGCCCATTAAACAAGTAAGTAGGTTTAAGTTTATCCATCAAGTCTGATAAGCAAACCTTTAAACAAATAAGCACTCGACTCACTAATAAGCTATTAATAAGCTCAAATAAGTCAAGACAACAACCCAATAAGCCAAACCATGGCTTAAAGCCACGGTTTGGGCTCACTTGTTGGGTCGAATCCTTTTAACTCACACGGGCCCATTAGTTAAGCCCGATAAGCCAAATAGATATCAAATAAGCTCTTTGTTCACAAATAAGCTATCAATAAGCCAAGAGAATTAAGCCAAAACATGTGGCTTGTAGATTAAGCTTATGTTTTGGGCTTTGGTTGTGGGACGAGGCTCGTTATGCTCATTAAGCATATTTAGGCTTATTTGTTAAGCCAAATAAGCTCAACATCCTTTCCCTTATCAAAATAAGCTCGAAAATAAGTTAAAACATATAAGCCGAATCAAATATAAGCTAGAACAAATTCCCTAAGGTTTTCTTTGTGGGCCGAACCAAAATTTAAGCCCAATAAGCTCTTCAAGAGCTTAAAAATAAGCCGAAACATTAAATGAGCTTAAAAATAAGCCGAAACATTAAATAAGCATATAGACATAATTTTTATTACATAAAAACAACCACGATCACAAAACTACACTTTCCTTATCTTTCTTTTATTTATTTTTGAACCATAGTTGAACCCTTTTAGGGTTTATGTAGTTTTTAAACCTTGATTTTTACAAAAAGAGTTGTACATCTTATGTTTATGCATTATGAGGATATCAAAAGTACAAGTTTTATATAAAATAGATGACTTACAAAAGAATGGATGATTAGGAGATGATTAAAGACTAGATACAACCTAAACGTTGTTTAAGAATACACAAATAACACTAACGATCAACCCAAAACAATAAATCTTCAAATGTTCTTAATCAAAAACCAAAAATATATGATTTAAAGGGGTGTTTTTTCGGATAAGTATAAGAGAGGAAGAGAGGGAAAATGTGTGTGTGTGTTTCTTGAGAGAGAATGGTTGTGTGTGAAATGAGTCTAGACTAACGAATACATAGTTCAAAATTTGGCATCCTATGTTTGTTATGGTGGTGTGGTCCGGTCGAACAAAAGAGGGGGGGCAAGGGGGACCAATTTGGTCTCACAAAAATTAGGGACATGCAAGGTGACAAGATTTTGAATATCTAGATATTTTCCCATGCACACATAGTTACAAGATATAATTTACGAAATGCGTAAATACTGAAAACGCGTAAAGACTTCACGAAAAATTTTGAAATTTTAAATACCAGCTTAAAACAGAAAAACGCGACCACTGTCGAAAGACTACGATAAATAGTAACCTGGAATGCTTTCGGTACCGATTCTCAGATATACGCGGGACAACTTCCCGGTTAAACGTAAAAATTACACGGAACTTATAATATTTAAAATAATGAACGAAAACGGTTAAAATATTAGCCTGAAATTTACAGGGTGTCACAGTAAACGTACGTAAGCAACATTATCTTCATTGCCTTGAGGAACTATAACTCGTAACCAAAATAAGAAAGGCACAAACTACAGTGCCAACATAACACATTAGTATAATTACATATCGGCTTGACATGGCTGCAAGCTAAGCAAGCTTGCCCCTCCATGATAGCATGACACCCACATTTCCATTAAAAAAAATACCCAGAACCGGATAAAGAAACAATGACCCGCCATGGCTGCAAACATAAACTCATGATACCCCGCCATAATACGGGTCGCTTTTACCCACACAAATACGTCTGCCATGGCTGCAAGCTAAGCAAGCCTGCCCCGCCATGGTAGCACCTCACCCGCATTTCCATCAAAAAAAGCATACAACCGGATAAAGAAACAGCGACCCGCCATGGCTGCAAACACGAACTCGTGATACCCCGCCAAGATACGGGTCGCTTTTACCCATACCAAACCAAGGAACATTCAGAACAACTGCACATTTGTTGCATATAAAAAATTAAAAGAAAATATAAGCCTTGTCTAACACCATGTACTACAAATAAGCCCTATCTAACACTATGTACTACAACAAAAGAAATGGTATCACAAAAATAGAAAACAGATACTTTTAGCTTATTTATTACCACTATTTTACTCGACTGACCTAATAAATAAGCGGACGCAGGCACGCCCCATCATCAAATAATCGATCCTAAAATAAATGCAGACACCTCCTAGTATCAAATAATCGTTCCAAAATCCGAACCTCAACATCCATAATTTCACAAATTCAAACCCCAAACATCCTTATTTTTTCTCCAATTTCACAAAATCCTAAATTAGAACCAAACCCTATTTCATTTTCAATCATTCTCAAAATAAACACAGACAACTCCTATCATCAAATAATTGTTCCCAAATGTGAACCCCAAACATCCCTAATTTCACATCCCTAAATCCATAAATTCGTACCACAAACATCCTTAATTTCACAAATACCCTAAATTAAAAGAAAACCCTAACTCATTTTCACAGAAACACTAAACTAATTTTGACATAAACCCTCAATTAAAAAAAACCCTAATTCATTACACACCGAAAACCGTAAAATCTTACCAGTTATTTCAATAGATGTCACTCTCACAACCCCAAAAAAACCACCAATCAACAAAGCACCGCTCTTTTTAGGACGGATAACTCTTTAGTAAAATATATTCATGCATCGTCATCCGCCAAAAAAACCGATAACATGCAAAGATATACTAACAGAAAAAGCACCAAAAGTATAGTAGGAAGTGGCCTAGTAAATATCGCCGGAAGAGAAGATAGAAATGAGAGAGAGAGAGAGAGAGAGAGAGAGAGAGAGAGAGAGAGAAAATGAAAGTGGGAGAGGTAAGTAAATACCAAACGCATAGTAACTATCGCCGAAAGTGGGAGATGGACTAAAAAAGTAAATACCAACTATTGAAAGTTGTGCACTTGTTTGCACGTTTTCTTATAACAGACCGCATTTTAGTAAAATGTATTAATTTTATTTATTTATTTAGTTTTAAAACAAAAAGTAACGTTAAACTACCTCTTTAACAATGTTGTAGATGATAAAACATACAATACTTGAGAGTTGAGACTACAAACTACACACACAAAACAAAGCTCTATCTAAGAAACAACAAAAACTTCCAAAAACTAAAAGAAAGCTATCAATAAGAAACTACAACAAAAGTCGTCTCCTCACCTATTAATAAGGTTGGGTGTATCGATCTGCCGAGGAGATAGTCAATCTTCGTGACTGACGCGTCAGGCATTGTTACACCATACTAGATGGGACGCGTCCCTCGTGGAAAAAAAGCTTGAGTCGATCAGTCAAGCAACCGAGTTTTTGGCAAACACAATCCACCTCAACAGCTACATTCTGTACCGTAGGGAATATTTAAAAAAATATTTTTATTTAAGACCTACATATTTGACAATATAAATACTTTATTATTTCACTATTTTATACACAATTTCAAACACATTCTTTCTTACACTCTACACATCTCATTGTTAAACAAATATCTTCTGATATATTTTTTAATATTATATCCTCAAATGACGAATCATGATAGATAGAGATCGTTATGGTGTTCATGATCGTGTAGTGACCGCTTACTTCTATGAAAACTCAATGTATCATGATAAATATATCTGTAAGCGATTCCGTATGAGTCAATCATTGTTCACACGTATTATTATGAAAGTAACTGATTGGCACCGTATTTTCAACAAGGTATTTATTGCGAGAGAAAAGTTGGCATTTCACCTGTGATGAAGTGTACCTCTGCAATTCGTCAATTGGCATACGGCTATATTTAGCAATGGGGCTTATAGGGGCTTGAGCTTTTAAAATAAGTCATCATATAAAATAATCTGTGTTTGTAACACAGGCTTGTGCAACATTTTATAAGCCATAAGCCTCCATAAGCCTAAGCTCATAGAAAATGGCTTATGGGGGCTTATAACTAGTCAAATTACTTAAATACTCTTTAGAATATAACAGATTATCATGCAAAAGCTTAAATATATGTGAATTTAATTTGATGTATTTTTATGTGAATTTACATTACTAAGTTCCAGTTTCAACTAATTCGTTAAACATCTTTATATAAATATAGCTTCAGTTTTGGACTTATAATATGAGCTATGTGATGTGCATTTAAAAGCATTTTTTCAAAATTAAAATTATATTTTAATTTTATGTGCATATATAGTTTAACTCTACTTAAAACATACGTCTAATTTTTAGATTTTATCTTTTAAAGGAGACCTTTTTAAGTCACAATTGAGAATTTGACTAAACCGTTTTAATTTTGCATGAAATTATATATGAGTAGGAATAGCAAAAAAAAACCTAAACTCGACAGAGAACTCCAAAAACCGAAATAACTAGGGCGGGGCATGCCTATCAGGTCTAAGGCGCATTTGAGGCTTAAACAAGGAATTTAGTCAGGTTTGGGGCGGGGAACGAGGAATAGCATCTTCGCCCCGCCCAAATAATATATACACATATAGTAAGGGTTGAGCTTAAATCAATCTAAAACCGAACCGAACCAATAAACCAAGCCGAACCGAACCGAACAGACCTTATTCGGTTCGGATTTTGATTTTATATAATTATGGTTTTCGGTTTTGATTTTGCTAGGTTCGGGTCAAAACCGAGAAAAAGACACTAAAGTATCTAAATCGGTTTCGCTAAGTTAACTTCTGTTTGGTTCTCTGTTCACGTTCTTCTCAAAATTAGTTTTTAGTTCGGGTCGGGTTTGACCTGTTGCTCAGCCCTAACATATACAAATATATCTATACTTGCATAGTATTTTGTTAGTAATTACGTAATAAAAAATTATTTCTCTAATATTGTTAACTTTTATTTTATTTTTGTACGATTGCAAAATGGTGATTATAGAAACTTATTTTAAGTCATATTTTAGAGTTCTAGTTTTTGGCAGCGTAATTTATTATTTTTTATGTATAATACTATCGTCGAAAACTTTATAATGCTTGTTTGTAATTGATTATTAATAAGTTCTTAATTATTTCGGCTATTTTTAATAGTATTAAAATAATAATAAATATTAAATGGTGCGTCTTTGGTCAAGAATTACACTCAAAGAGGACATCTTGATACGGTTCCCAATTGGTACAGGGCAGGTCTGGAGGAGTATCGCTCACCAACAAAGCGCTTCGGTTAGATCCCTAGTAGGTATTGAGGCGAATTTGAGGAGAACTTTGGTCATTGAGTTTGGGGACGGGATGGCCACCCCGCCTTAAATCCGCCCCATTTCCATCCCTATATATGAGAAATTATAAAAAAATGTATTAGTCTATCCGAATTATTAAATTTCGCTTAATAATTTTGTTTAGTACATTTATATTGTTTCTTTATTGTAATTTAACCCTGGTGATTTCTGGCGATCTATGAGCCTTAATTCTTTCTGATCTGCTACCTTTTATTCTCACATACCTGCTAAGGCCCTATTATGGTGAGTGTTATCTCCTTTGATTGATCTCTGATAATGAAGTTCGTTGCAGGTTAGTTGTGTTTGGAACCATAGGGATTGGAATGTTTTCTAAGGTTTCTCTCGCTCTTTTGATTTCGTCTCCTAATCATGATCATTCTACTACCTCGCCTGCGATATAACTGTTAACATCCCTGTTTAGTTCTGATCTCTTTTGATCGTCCTTAACAAGTTAGTGTTACATGTCAAGTTTCCTTGGGACCATAGGGTCTGATCATCTAAATTAGGTTTTTCTTTTTACTTGTTCTTTTTTTATTTCCATCTAATTTTTTAAACCATAACCTCTTTTTTTCACTTTCATCATGTCAAAATCAACATTTTATTCAAATGGTTGGACGTGGGTTTTACGTAAGGATAAGATTAAAAAACAAAAGCCTATTACAATCCTTTTAGTAGAGATTTGGAGAGAATTGCAACTTCTTTCTATGTTTCAAATTTTCCTTATTCCTTAGATGCAAAGGGGCTTTGGAAGGTTTGTCAACCATATGGTCGTATCGTGGATGATTTTATAGCAAACAAACGCTCAAAACTTAGGAAATGTTTTAGTTTTATTAGGTTCTTGGGGGTCCAAAATAAAGAAGAGTTTGCAAAATCTCTCTTAAATATTTAGATTGGTAATTATCATCTGTACATTTCGGTTTCTAGATTCTAAAGAACGCCAAAAAGTAGAACAAATGTGGCAACGAAAGACGTCAGAACAGCTCCAACTAGACCTGTTGTAGGATCCCGTTAACACTTCACTTCATACAATCGATCACGAAATTAGAACTAGAAAGGAGAAAGAAAGAGTTGTTCTAGAGAGAGAGATGAGAGAAAAGAGAAAAGATATTTCTTAGATATTTTGAACAACTAACTTTTCCAAGTGGAAAAGTTCCTTATATACCCCGACACTTAAAAGTAACGTGCGGGATATTTAACTAGGACCCGGGCTCGGGTTTTGCTTGGGATTAAACCCAAAACATATACAATATTAGATTATCTATCGAGCCCGATTCCCGATATTATCCTATTACAACATTTAACTAATTAAAGACCGAAGCTCCATCGTAGAGTGACCGAACTTCCTTGTTCGACTCAATAAATTGAGGCTAACAATCTCCCCCGAAGTGAGGTCTTGAACACGGGAACGAGTGACTCAATAAAATTGAGGCTAACAATCTCCCCCGAAGTGAGTTCATTGATGACACTCCTTCATGAGATCAGTGAGATTGCTTTTGTCGTTTAAGCTCGAGTGTTCTTGGTCTTTGTCTTCGTTGTAATCTTGTTCCTTCATGCTTTGCGATCGGCTAAGCCATCTTGCGATCTTGTGTCTTTGACCAACATGCTCATACTATTGCATTATCTTGAAAGCTTTATTTCAGAGTTTGCGGAAGTCTTTGTCTTTAAATCTTGAGCTTTCTAGATAGTATGTCTTCGTAGATTGAGCATTTGAATGGGATTGAGGTTGCCGTTACCACCGTTTGACCTGCAGGTTTACGTTAGTGATAAACGAGAAAATTGATTTGAAAATCAATCGACGTGTCACTCGTTAAAGAGTTTTTGTAACACATCGAGAGTGTCATGTTTTTATCAAAATTCATCAACCGTCAATTCATTTACTGGACCAAATCGATATCTAGTTGTCACAAGTTTGATTCATATAGAATCTCGCAAGTCACCTACCAAGAGCTTGTTTGATGCTGGCTCAAGCAGGATTTCCATCTTCATTGTGAATACATTAGTATCACTCGGATGTTCTGGCAAATATCACAATGATATTGCGTAGGACTCTTGATAACAGCTTGTGAACTGGATGAGGTTCAACAAGTGTTTGAAATGGGAATGTTGTCTAACGTGTTTTTATCAAAATGATCTCTTGGCTTTCAGACTCGATTAGTGCATTTTTGGTTTTAGTACTCGGTGTGTGGAGCTATTGCCACCTAATTATTATCAACAATTCGGAGTGAGATGCCATAGTCAAGTGTGTAATCTCCGTGACAATGAGGACAAGTTTCTATGAGTGAAACCGAATGGCTGAGATGGGTTGTGCATTGCATCATTGGGTCCATGATGTCATTTTCAATGTCAGCAATCAACTTGTGATTCTGACAGCATATGTATTGACCCGGTTTCTGCTAAGTTGTGTGGAGGGCTTCTTTCTTTATACCCTTTATCATACATTTCTTTTTCATTCTTCAACCCTTCAATGTTACCAGGATGTCAATTACTAACACTTGTTGTGATGTTTAGTGTAGAGTCAATCTTAGTCAGATTATTCCTATTTACATCATCTCAATAATTACCTAAGGACTGCGGGGGGAGGATAATTCTAACTTTAGGATTATCCTTGGGTCAGTTCTCAGATCTGTTGGATCATAGGATTGATCTAACATAACCACCTTATGACTTCAGTTTCGTCGTGATCAATTAAGATGTTGTTGGGTATAAGATCGAACCATAAAACCTTTTTTTCAGCACATTGAGTCGAATAGATCATATTTTAATTACATTTTCTCCCCTTATTTTAAATAATAAACACTTAGTTTTTGAAATACCTTGTATTTAAAATATGTCTTGAAAAATCTGTGGGAGAAAATATTATCAGCATGAATGGTTTGGAACATTTTGATAATGTTTTGAATACATAAAAGTTGTCGTTGTTGATGTATCCAAGAATATTAAAACTTTGTTTTTCGAAAAACTCCCCCTCAAAAATAGGACCAATAGAAATTTGTTGTCTTTTGATAACATTGTGAGGGATGGAGTGTTGAACACACAATTTTGAAAGATTATGAATTGTCATCGAGAAATTCTTAAAAATTGTGTTCAACTTTTTGAAAAAAACAGATGTTAGAGGACTTCTCTTCTAACGGTAAGGGTAAGCGCACTGAAACGTACACTATCCTTTTTCTTGAGCTAAAAACATTGAATGTCTTGTAAGAACAGCTCAAGACCGAGAAACGTTAATTTTCTCGTTGTGAGGATAAGTTATAAACTTTCCTTATTTAAGGTCCGGGTTTCTGTAATGAATTTGCACATAAGCCATTTAGAAAATTAGAAATGACATGTTTTGAAACTATTTGAAAACTCTCGCTCGAACTTCATTTACACACCCGTGTCAATGTTAATCGACATTTCTAAGCACGTAAATGTTATCGATTCCAAGAGACATGTCGAGAAGATTCTTTTTGGAAATTTTCTATTTTTCACATTTTGTATTTGATTATGTACCGGTTGTCTCAGCTTTGCTATGTGATGGTGGATAGTAATTCCAACACTTGTCGTGTTGTAGTCTGTCTGTTTGCTTAAGGAACAACTTTTGGAACAGCTTTGACTTGATGTTCATTGCTAGTGGTCATGAATTTCGAGTTCTGAATTGGTTTGATCAGAAGTCTTGAATGAAGACGAGGCCTGAATGATGTGAAAAGACTTCATCTCCATTTAAGGAGCGGCTTGATCTGCTGCGATCAAACGTATTTTGAACATTAAGGAACGGGGCCTGAAGTTGTTATTTTTAGCAGACCATTGACTGATCATCAGTCAAAATCTTAAAGCTGTTTTCTGAGATATCTGTCTTTTCGGCAAACCAAACTCGGAGTCCTTTCTTTATAGTATTGTACGGTTGTACCTGTACTTAAGAGGTACTGCACTGACATCAAGAGCTGTTCGCTTTCACATTGGTTAGTGAGATATCCTTTTGAACCAGTTGGGGGTTTCACTGTCAACCTAATTTGTGCTATAGGCGAATATCTTTCCAGTAGGACCCATCTAGACAATTGTCTTGAAATATTCTACGACGGTTCAACCTAAGGACAAGATCTAGGAGTCATTGTTTTCTTATGCACAACGGAGGTGTTTTTGATTGAAAACATATGTCCTTTTGAGATCTTTCTCCTTTAGCTGGTTACGGATTTTTCGAGGCCCAAAACCCTCGTTTACTATGATTTATTGACATTTTTCAGTTTTTTGGAATTTGTGTTTGACTTGTTTTTGTTCTCGTCACGGCCCATCTGTATTTTTGCCCGTGTCAGATTGGTGAGCCTATTAAACAATCTGCTGTACCCTAGCAGAAATGCGAAAAAATTTTTCTGTTTTTATACAATTAAATTCATGGCGTGATTCCGAATCAATATTCACGGTTTTCTATTGATTTTGTTAAAAGCTCGTTTTAATTCATTTATCGGTTTTAATCATAGGACGTGTAAATCCGTGATCGTGAACTGCTACAAAAACCACAAACTTCAATTAATCATATCCACTTAAGATCAAACAACTTTTACTTCAACTCTACGAAAAATGAATAAGAAAGATTACATTCTCTTCGTGTTTCAGATTCAGAATACAACATATTGCAACTAATTCAAGACAAAACAAAAGAAGTTGCATGGTATCATTTCACGGACTTCATTCACACCCCAAGTGTCTTTTTACAAGCCTTAAAGGAGTTGACGTGGATGGATTCAAACGCGCATTACGACACTTTTTTGTCAAGATCTAGAGACTTTCACAGCACGATGTTCCTAACATGGATCAACTTCAAAAGCAACTGATAACAACGAATTTCAAGAGATTGGATCATGGCCACTTTTAAAGTCTGAGAACAGTTTCAGATGTCATCAAGTCAAAAGATTTATTTGAAGATGAATATATTGGAATGAACGAACTATTTCTAAAATACACACGACTCGATATTCCAGAATTCCGTGATACACTGATCCAAAACATGGATTATGTTAAAAAGTCGATTGAGAAAAGAGCGCTGCATAAAATGGAGTATGACAGCAGGGTAAATGAAATGACTGATGCAAACGACAGAGGGAAAAGGTTGATTCGGTAAAGATTGGATGGCTAATTTAGTTTATCATTGAAAGTAACTGGACAGAATCACAAAAGCAGGATACAAGCAGCAGATCAGGGAATGATGCACATGTTAATGATGCAGATATCAGACCCATAGATAATGAAGAGAATGGCTGAAGGTACAACGATGATGATAATGTATTGCTACTGGACAACAACATAATGAGCAATCCTAATTCAATAATGAAGGAAAGGTTGACCAGAATGCTGAACAATGTCATGACATACGTCCTTTACCTGCTAAATTAACTGATAACATGACAACTAAACTCTCAGATCAATCACTCAAGTCTGAAAATGTATGTCTCAAAAATACTGTTGCCCAATTTCAAAAAGATTTTTCAAGAATGGAAGCACATTGTGTTAATCTTGAACTTAAATATCAAATCAGTTTCAAAAGAAGGGAACAAGGTCAATTTTTAAAATGTCAAAGTAATGAAGCCAAGGTTTTAAAATGACTTCGATGTAATTTAAAACAATAAAATCGAATTGGAAATAAAGTGGCTAAGTTATCAAGAAAATGAGACTTTGAAAAGGCATTACAATGAAATGTTTGATTTATCAAGAAACGAGAGCTAAGAACTAGAACAACAACTTCTTTGTTTGCAATAAGATAATTAAAGCGTCAATTTCAGGAAAAAGGGTTTCAGTTGTATGATTAAAAAAAAGTTAAGCGAAATTAACACGGAAGTAGTGGAATACTAAGTTTGCAATACCATCAATCTTGGGAAACCGTGTTACTACCTCATGGAAAACAGTTCGTTGTTAGACAACCGACTGGTTTAAATCTGAACGTCCCAAATTTCAACACGAACGGTTGTCCCCCAGTTGATTGAGTAACGATTTTGTCAAAAACCAGTCACTATACACATTATCTTGCCTAAGCGAAGAGAATTTGCCCTGCCAAAACTCAGTACATGATTGCAACTAGTATCTAGGTATAGCCTCAAACGATATTGATTCATAATCACTACAGAGAAGGGCTAAGAAAAAGGCACAAGAACACTCTAGGAACTCTAGGGGAAAAAAATTTCTCTTGTACTCCAAAACATTTTGTTTGCTCGAATGTCAGAAATGTGTTTTATGTTTTAAAAATTTTTTTTTTTTTTTTTTTAAATTTTTTTTTTTTTAAAAAAAAAAAAAAAAAATTTTAAAATAATTGCAATCATGATTCTTGTGTATAAATTCCTAAAGATGTCAGCTTCATTGTGCTAAGGTTCCATCCAATAAGACAACAACAGAAACACGTAGAGCAAACAAGGTTTGCGTAGTATCGATCAACCAGAAAGACAGGATCTCAAAAAGGGACATATGTTTTCAATCAAAAACACTCGTTTTGCATAAAAAAACAATGAATCCTAGATCTTGTCTTAGGTGGAAACCAACAGGTATAATTTTCAAGACAATTGGTCTTAGATGGGTTCCTACTGGAAATATATTCGCCTTTAGCACAAATAAGGTTGACAGTGAACCCCCAAATGGTTCAAAAGAAGATATCACTAACCAATGTGAAAGCGAACAAGCTCTTGATGTCAGTGCAGGTACTCTCTTAAGTACAGGTACATCGTTCAATCCTATAAAGGAAGGACTCAGAGTTTGGTTGCGGAAAAGACATATATCTCATAAAACAGGGCTTCAAGGAATTTTGATCTGATGATCACAAAATGACGTTTGAACACAGCAGTTCAAGCCTAGGTCGTCGATGTCAAATGGTGTCTGCTGAAAATAACACTTCAGGCCCGGTTCCTCAATGTTCAAAAGACGTTTGATCAAAGCAGATCAAGCCTCGATCTTCATGGATATGATGTCTGTTCACATCAGTTCAGGCCTCGTTCTTCATGGCAATGACTTCTGATCATAACCGTTCAGAACTCGGAATTCACGACCACAGCAATGAACCGTCAAGTTCAAAGCTGGTTCCAAAAGTTGTTCCTCTAGCAGTCAAGACAGCTACATCACGACAAGAGTTGGAATTACTATTCCACCATCATATAGCAATGCTGAGGACAACAGGTATATATATAAATTCAAAATCAGAAAATTTCCAAAAGATTCTTCTCGACATGTCTCTTGGAATCGATAACATTTACGTGCTTAGAAATGTCGATTAACATTGACACGGGTGTGTAAATGAAGTTCGAGCGAGAGTTTTCAAATAGTTTCAAAACATGTCATTTCTAATTTTCTAAATGGCTTATGTGCAAATGTCAGTACATAACCCGGACTTCAAATAAAGGAAGGTTTATAACTTATCCTCACAACGAGAAAATTAACGTTTCTCGGTCTTGAGCTGTTCTTACAAGACATTCAATGTTTTTAGCTCAAGAAAAAGGATAGTGTACGTTTCAGTGCGCTTACCCTTACCGTTAGAAGAGAAGTCCTCTAACATCTGGTTTTTCAAAAAGTTGAACACAATTTTTCAAGAATTTCTCGATGACAATTCATAATCTTTCAAAATTGTGTGTTCAACACTCCAACCCTCACAATGTTTTCAAAAGACAACAATTTCTCAATTGGTCCTATTTTTTAGGGGGAGTTTTTCAAAAAACAAAGTTTTAATGTTCTTGGATACATCATCAACGACCATTCTTATGTATTCAAAACATTATCAAAATGTTCCAAACCATTCATGCTGACCATATTTTCTCCCACAGAATTTTCAAGACATATTTTAATCACAAGGTATTTCAAAAACTAAGTGTTTATTATTTAAAATAAGGGGAGAAAATGTAATTAAAATATGATCTATTCGACTCAATGTGCTGAAGAAAAGGTTTTATGGTTCGATCTTATACCCAACAACATCTTAATTTCACGACGATTCTGAAGTCATAAGGTGGTTAGGTTAGGAATCAATCCTATGATCCAACCAGAACCGGAGGATCTACCCAAGGATAATCCAAAGTTAGAAATAGCAGTCCTTAGGTATAATTAGAGATGAATGTATATGGGAATAATACCGACTAAGATTGAGCTAACACTGGAACAATCACAACAAGGTGTTAGTAATGACATCCTGGTAAGCATTGAAGGCGTTGAAGAATGAAAAAGAAATGTATGGATAAAGGGTCTAAAGAAAGAAGCCCTCCACACAACTTAAGGCAGAAACCGGGTCAATACATATGCTGTCAGAATCACAAGTTGATTGCTGACATTGAAAACGACATCATGGACCCAGTGATGCAATGCACAACCCTTCCCAGCCATTCGGGTTTCTCTCAACAGAAACTTGTCTCATTTGTCACGGAGATACACACGTTATCTATTGACATCTCACTCCGAGATTGTTGATATTGAATAGGTGGCAATATGCTCCAGCCTCCGAGTACTAAAACCAAAATGCACTAATCGAGTCTAGAGCCAAGAGATCAATCAAAATCTCGTTAGGACACATTCCATTTCAAACACTTGTTGAACATCATCAGGTTCACAAGCTGTTATCAAGAGTCCTACGCAATATCATTGTGATATTTGCCAGAACATCCGAGTGATACTAATGTATTCACAATGAAGATGGAAATCCTGCTTGAGCCAGCATCAAACAAGCTCTTGGTAGGTGACTTGCGAGATTCTATATGAATCAAACTTGTGACAACTGGATATCGATTTGGTCCAGTAAATGAATTGACGGTTGATGAATTTTGATAAAAACATGACACTCTCGATGTGTTACAAAAACTCTTTAACGAGTGACACGTCGATTGATTTTCAAATCAATTTTCTCGTTTATCACTAACGTAAACCTGCAGGTCAAACGGTGGTAACGGCAACCTCAATCCCATTCAAATGCTCAATCTACGAAGACATACTATCTAGAAAGCTTAAGATTTAAAGACAAAGACTTCCGCAAACTCTGAAATAAAGCTTTCAAGATAATGCAATAGTATGAGCATGTTGGTCAAAGACACAAGATCGCAAGATGGCTTAGCCGATTGCAAAGCATGAAGGAACAAGATTACAACGAAGACAAAGACCAAGAACACTCGAGCTTAAACGACAAAAGCAATCTCACTGATCTCATGAAGGAGTGTCATCAATGAACTCACTTCGGGGGAGATTGTTAGCCTCAATTTTATTGAGTCAATAAAGGAAGCTCGTTCCCGTGTTCAAGACCTCACTTCGGGGGAGATTGTTAGCCTCAATTTTATTGAGTCAATAAAGGAAGCTCGTTCCCGTGTTCAAGACCTCACTTCGGGGGAGATTGTTAGCCTCAATTTATTGAGTCGAACAAGGAAGCTCGGTCACTCTACGATGGAGCTTCGGTCTTTAATTAGTTAATGTTGTAACAGGATAAAATCGGGAATCGGGCTCGATAGTTAATCTAATATTGTATATGTTTCGGGTTTAATCCCAAAGCAAAACCCGAGCCCGGGTCCTAGTTAAATATCCCGCGCGTCACATTAAATGTGTAGGGGTATATATATATATTTAGATATTTACTAAATATCTAAATATATATATAGATATTTTATTTTACAAAATATCTAGTTTTAATCTTTTCATTAATCTAAATTTCTTTTTCTTATTCTCTCTCAACTCTCTCTCTTCTCTCTCTCTCAATTTCGTCTCTCTCTCTTCTCTTTTCTTGTTTCGTGGTTCGGGTTATGAAGTGGAAGTATTAAACGGGTTCCTACAGTTTGTCATTTAGTTGCATGGTAAAAGGATAGAGATAGATAAATTGTAGTTTAGGGCAGGAAAAGTTTGATTTGGGGATTGGGATAACAACTGTTACCTTGTTTTAGTTATGTGTTTGCACCGTTAGTCCTTTTAGACTGACACTGTTAGTCCTTTTGGACTAACGGTGCAAAGGTTTAAGGTTCTTTGGTGTAATGAGGGTTAAGAGTTTAAGGGTTTTGGGCTTAGAATTGGGCCGGGAAGGTTTGGAATTTAAGGTTTCAAATATGTAAGTTTATAAATCAAGGCTTAATGGGCTGACTCGGCCCATTAAATAGGTACGGTTGTAGAAACTGAAGGGGGGGGGGGGGTTTGAAATGTTTACTGGTTAATTAGCGTTTTAAAAGTTTACTTATGAAATAGTTTCATTCGATATGTATGTCAATCAACCATCTATATGAATCATAACTAAACTATCTGAAGGTCCTAACTTTTACTGATTGGATCTTTGCAGCCTATAAAGGATGATAGCCAAGATGTATAAATACACACGACTATGTAGAAACAATGACTAGGAATACAATGTGTTAATTGCGGAATCTTAACACAAGTACTAAGAAGAACTCAATGGGACAATGAATAAAAACTTAATTGAACGTGTTCTTGAGGATTACAAAGTTGCTAACTACTGATATTGTTGTTTGTCGATCTTGTGTAGAACATATTATATGTTTGCTAACTATGCCTAGGGTTCACTTTTATATCATAAGATAACCTAAAAGGCTTACATTTCTTTCTGACAATATCTAAAAATATCTTTTTTTATCTTTTAAATATCTTGTCATCGGTACTAACTAATTTACTACTAACGGTACTAACTAACTAACAGTACTAACTACTTTGTACTGTCGGTACTAAGTATAACTGTCGGTACTAACTATTTGTATGTTGGTACTAAAGTTATGAAAACATTATTCCTAACATTCCCCCTTAAAAACTATGTTGTTACAATATTTTAACTTCATGTTTCTTCAATCCTTTATGACTTGATGCACAGAGGATGTACCTAACATTCTTTATCTTTTCTTAAACTTGTACTCTCTATTCTTCTTTAGCAGCATCTTTGTCTTGTCAGCAAATCAGCAACATCTTTTCAGCTACTCAGCAACATCTTTGTACCTACAATCCAACTAAGTTGGCTTTGTAGTTTTTGGCAAACTACCAGCCATTAACGGATATGATGTTCCTTACCAGTAGCCGTTTGTTTGGGATAGATAACTCATATTTAAGAATATGGGATGTTACTTACCATTATTTTTTGCGTATAATGTCAACCTCAACGGATTTGATTAAATCTTTTACCTAATACCGTTTGAGTTTGGTCTAGCCAATGCTCATTGTTCATAAATGGTGCATGATATAACCATATAGTTTTTAGCAAACTATCAGCTTCAACAGATTTGAGTAGTTTTACCAAAGAATGTTTGATCTGGATTAGCCAAATCTTTACAAGAGCAAGGTGATGTTGATTACCCTACAATTTTTGGTAAATTGTAATCCATTAAACGGATTTGAGACGTCTTTACCCAAGCAGTTTGCTTGTAGATTAGCCAATTCTTATGCCTGTTAAGCATTGGTGGAATTGATTACCATTTGTTGAGTGGTGGTTACCAACACTCAATCCCTTCTCACTTCATCAGGCTTTTCTTTAGATTCTAAATCAGCAAGTACCTTTTTGATAAATCTTATCAATTCTAATGCCATAGTACTTTCTTCTTCAGACTCTAATTTTAGCTTTAACATTTGCACCACTATTTCCTTCTTTAAAGGATACTTCTTTTTATTCGCACTGTGTATGACTAATTCCTTCTTCAGTTCTATCAAAGTGTGTACCCCTGAAGAACTGTCAACTTACAACTTGATGATTCCTTTATGCTGTGAGTTCTGAAAAACTCATCTTGTTATATGGTTGATCAAAACAACCATCAAATCTCCCCAAAGAACTCTTTCAAAACCTTCAGGCAATCTCATCTTGGTATTTATCCATTACCAGTTGATACACAACATTTAAATCTTCTCTATCAAATATGGTTATCTCTGTTGTCGAGTACTAAAGGATCTTCTTCTGTCCATTCTCCCTAGTCACAACATTCTAAATTTATATCCTCAATGGGTTCAGCTTGATAGGTTGTGGTTAGTTCAAGACACTCTTTCTTCCATTCTTTGATAGGGAAATTTCTGTCAAGGAATTCATAATCCAAACTTCTTTTTCTTCATCCTGAGCTATAGTTAAATATAACCTCAGTTCATCATTTTCCTTGTCACTATCATCCTCAGAAGTGTTTTGAATATATTTCTTTTCTTGACTTATTTCTTCCTAGTATTTTTTTTTTTTTTTTTTTTTTTTTTTTTTTTTTTTTTTTTTTTTTTTTTTTTTTTTTTTTTGTTTTTTTTTTTACCTAGTTTTCTTTTTCTAGTACCCTCTTCATTTTCTTCTTTCTTAACTTCTTCTTTAGATTCCTCCTTGATCTCTTCTCCTTTGGAGGAATCTTTCTTATTCATTCTCTTGATCAGTTTTTCATCAGCAACAGACCCAATAGCAATGAAATCTTCATCTGACCTCTTTAGCTTTTCATACATGGCATGTATGTCTTCAAACTTTTTACTTTTCAACTCAGAGTGTTTGAAGTTCCCTACATGTTTTAGAAGGCATCATTGATTCTTAATGATTCTTGGTTGGAGGCTGTTTCTTATGGGCCTCTGATCTTGTTGAGCAAAAAATTTTCTCTGAGCAGCAATTGTATCATGAAGGAACTTTGCTCTTTCTTCTATTGTGAACTGCTCTCTTTCTTGCTCTTGAAGCTTCTCAGCAAGGATTCTGTCTGCCTCAATTCTTGCCTTGATATCATCAAAGTTTTTAATGAGAGCTTCATTTGTTGCTTCTTCTTCAGCCAATCTATTTCTCTCCTCTTCAGCTTCCCATTCTTCTTGAACTTTCCTTGCCAACTCTTCATCACTCTCAAGCTGTTTGAATTTCTTCACAGCTTGAGGAATATCATCATCTTCACTTTCAGATTCATCCTCCTCTTCAATCTTCTTCTTCCCTTTGTCTTTAGGATCAATCTTTGGAAGAGGTTTTAATGTTAGAAGTGATCTTTGAGAAGTAGGCCTAGGTCTATCAATTTCTTCAACATCCTTCAACTCTACACCTTTCTCTTTTTCTTTAGAAACAGCTTTGGCTTTACTCATGTTGAGTAGAAGTGTGGCTATTGTTTCATCATCACCAAATATCATAGATGTGGGTGTTTGAGTGGATGTTTGAGAAGCTTGAGTAGCAAGTTCTTCTTTAGTTTGATCTTCAGTACCTTCTATTTGCCCAGCAGTACTTTCAACTTTCTCTTCAGTACCTGGTCTTTGCTCTTCAGTACTTTCAAAGATCTCTTCAGTACCTTCATTTTTCTCTTCAGTACCTTCAACTTGATCATCAGCACCTTCAATTTGTTCATCAGTACTAACTTTGGATCCGTCAGTACTAACTATTTGCCTGTCGGTACTAACTTTTTCAAAGTCGGTACTAACTCCTTCTTTGTCAGTACTAACTGCTTCTTCAGTACTAAGTCTAACTTCATCAATCTCCTTGTCTTCATCCACCATTTCTCTTGTCCTCCCTTCACTTTGAGCATTGTCTGTTTCCATGTGATCAATGTTATCTTCAGGCATTACATCAAACAGAGGATCTCTTTGAACTGATGATTCTCCTTTTGCAATCTTCCTCCCTTGTTTGGATACATTCTTTTTGTGCATCCTTTGCTTCTTTGAGGAGCTCTTCTTGGGGATTCTTTTCTGCAATGAGACAGTCTTCAGATATGCTTTGAAATGTTTGATGACAGGTTTAGCTTGCTTCTTGAGCTTGGTGATCTGAGCCTTCAAGAGTTTAATTTCTTTGGCTTGATCTGAAACCTGTTTACATAAAGATATACAAAGATCATAGACATTTGGGAGAGTCATGTCATCCTCATTCCCTAAAAGGGATGTATCATTGGATGAATGATCTCCAAGATTCTCACCAGTTGGTTCTGGGATTGAATCAGGAATAATAGGAGTGGGTGAAGGTTGTGGTGAAGGTCTGGGTGAAGGACTTGGGGTAGGTCTTGGGGAAGGGTCAGGTTGTTGCTCATAAGGGACCTCACTAGATTGAGCAGAAGTTGAGTCAGGCAGTGACTCATTTGGGACTTCACTAGTGGGTGCAGGGGAGGGTGATGATTGTTCAACAGATAGTCTTTCTGAGGAAGCACCCTCAGCCTGAGTTGGTTGGACCAACATAGTATCAAACAAAGGTGTAACTTTGCCTGAGAAACGTTTGCCCTTCTTAACCATAAAAGAAAAAACTTTACTAGTTAAACTATGTACAGGAAAGTGATCTAAAGGTACAGATATATTAGCTAATTGTCTACCTAAAAATATAGAAATAAAACGAGGATACATGACAAACTTCTTCTTAGCCTCTAGATGTCTAAGCATACCATCAAAAATTAATTTGGAAAAATTATACTTTTGATTTGTTGTTAAACAAATGACAGCAGTTGCAATGTTTGTAGGAATTTGATCCCAAGAGGTACTTTTGGAACTTAAACAATGATTAATTGTGTGAAATAAAAACCTCCATTGGGGTAAAAACAATGTTTTATTAAAAGTTAACACACTTAAATCCCCTTCATATCCCATAAGCTGAATAGCATTAAAGATAGTTTGATTTGGTAATGTGTCTATCCCATCAGCATCATCAAAAATAAGATCAGTCCGGATTGATGCTTCAGAGATAGACACAACCTTGCCAGCTATTTTGGCATTTATGTGCCTTACATTGTTGATTGTTTTGGACTTAGCAGACGTCCAAAATTGTTCAACAATTGTCGAAACAACAGACTTAACAGTGAGCGCATGATAAATAAAACTTCTTCTGAAGAAAATCATAACTTTCATGAAACACAACATTCCCACCAGTCCTTTTCCAAGTATTGCGATCATTTGTGCTCGGACAGGACTCAAGAGCAGCCATGTTGCTTAGAAGAGAGAGATCGTCGGTAAGAGAGATTAGGGCTTGTAATGAAGAAGATTAGTTAGAGAGATTGCTTGAGTAAGTGTGCGATTGAAATGGATTCTTATAGGTTTGGGTGACCTAATTTTAAAGAAAACGTTCCAATTTACACTTTGTACCCTTGGCGTATATTTCTCTAACGTCTCTTTAGCGGTACAACCTTTTGGCCCATCGGTACTACTTTGGCATGGTCGGTACTAACTTTGCCAAAACAAAGAATGAACAAGGTAAGTACAGAATGCTCATACCATTATGACTCTTCTTCAGTACCTCTTAAGAATTATTTATCTTATAGCAACCAACTACAAAAACAAAACTATAACATCATAAACTAAAGATCTAACCAACACTCATTATATACATACAAAATAATAATTTTAAACATTAAATTCATAAAACCACCAATTTAAACCCAATAAAATCAAATAATAATTATAATTTTTAAAAGGACTAAATGATAATTTTTAATAACAATTATAATAATAAAAATTTTATAAAAAATACAATGAAAAAATAATAAGTTAAATAATTTAGATTTTTTAGAATCTATGTACTATTATTTTTATATATATTAAAATATTAAATATGTAATTTTTTTTGATTTTTTTTTTTAATTTTTTTATTTATTGTCATTTTTTTTTTTTTTTTTGTTTTTTTTTTAAAATTTATATAAAATATAAATTATAAAAAAAAAAAGAGAAAAATAAAAGAAAAAAAAAAAAAAAATAAATAAAAAAAACAATAATAAAATAAAAACACACCAAAACCCATCATCCACACTAACTACTCACGCACACACCAATCAAACCCAACACACATCCCTCTAAAAAACCACCCACCAAAAATACCCCCAGAACTCAGAAAACACCCCACCCCCCCCCACCAACCCTACCCCACCACCCCCCCCACCCCCACCACCACCCAACCCACCCCCAAACCAAACCCCACATACCCAACACCCCCCCCCCCCACCCACCCACCCCCCCCCCCCCCCCCCCCCACTCCCACCCCCACCCCACCCCCCACACCACCAAAAAACAACAACCCCCCCCCCCCCCCACCCCCACCCCCCCCCACCCCCCCCCCCCCCCCCCCCCCCCCCCCCCCCCCCCCCCCCCCCCCCCCCCCCCCCCCCCCCCCCCCCCCCCCCCCCCCCCCCCCCCCCCCCCCCCCCCCCCCCCCCCCCCCCCCCCCCCCCCCCCCCCCCCCCCCCCCCCCCCCCCCCCCCCCCCCCCCCCCCCCCCCCCCCCCCCCCCCCCCCCCCCCCCCCCCCCCCCCCCCCCCCCCCCCCCCCCCCCCCCCCCCCCCCCCCCCCCCCCCCCCCCCCCCCCCCCCCCCCCCCCCCCCCCCCCCCCCCCCCCCCCCCCCCCCCCCCCCCCCCCCCCCCCCCCCCCCCCCCCCCCCCCCCCCCCCCCCCCCCCCCCCCCCCCCCCCCCCCCCCCCCCCCCCCCCCCCCCCCCCCCCCCCCCCCCCCCCCCCCCCCCCCCCCCCCCCCCCCCCCCCCCCCCCCCCCCCCCCCCCCCCCCCCCCCCCCCCCCCCCCCCCCCCCCCCCCCCCCCCCCCCCCCCCACCACTCCCCCCCCCTCCCCCCCCCCCCCCCCCCCCCCCCCCCTCCCCCCACCCCCTCCCTCCCACACCCACCCCACCCCCCACCACCCCTCACAACAAAAAATCATCATCCCCATACCCTCACCCAACCCCCCACCCTCACCACAAATCACCACAACCCTACCTATTTCACCTCCTCAAACCCCATACCCCCAAACCACCCGCCACAAAACACCCCCCCCATCGAAAAACAAACCCAACATCCACCTAAAACCTCACCCCCCGACCCCACAATGCACCCAACCTCCCCCCCCATCCCTGCAGACCTAATGAAAACCCCCCCTCAAACAAAACAAAAAATCCCCAATAATATAAGCAGAACAGCAACGACAACACGAGCACCTACATCCGATATGTCAAGAAACCAACTTAATTCAATACAATAAAAACTGACCACAATCCTCAAATATCTATCACCACATAACGAACACAAACCAGTACCCAAGAACACCAATTAAAGATTTCCTACTTTTAATGTAAAGAAGGGCAAACGTTTCACAGCAAAAGTTACACCTTTGATTGATACTAAGTCGTCCACCCCAACACAGGAATGAGGTGCTGTCCTCAGACAGACTATCTGATGAAGCATCCATCACCCTCCCTGCTCCCAAAATGGAAGTCCCAAATGATTCACTACCTGACTCAACTTCAGCTCACCACAGTGAGGTACCTAAATATCAACAACCTGACCCCTTCCCAAAGTCCTTCAAGTGAGGTACCATTTGAGCAACAACCTGACCTTTCACCAAGTCCTTCACCCAGACCTTCACCAAACCCTTCCCCCACTCCTATTATTCCTGATTCAATTCCAGAACCTACTGGTGAGAATCTTGGAGATCATTCATTCAATGATACATCCCTTTCAGGGAATGAGGATGCAATGACTCTCCAAAATGTCTATGATCTTTGTATCTCTTTATGTAAACAGGTTTCAGATCAAGCCAAGGAAATTGAACTCTTGAAGGCTAAGATCAAAAGGCTCAAGAAGAAAGCTACACCTGTCATCAACCATTTTAAAGCATATCAAAAGAGAATCTCAAAGGAGCAAAGACAACAAAGGAAGAACTCCTCAAAGAAACAGAGGGTGCAGAAAGAGTCTGTATCCAAACAAGGGAGGAAGAATGCAAAAGGAGATGGTAAAGCAAAAGAAAATGCTCAAAGTAAAGGGAGGACAAAAGAAATGATGGATGAAGACAAAGAAACTGATGAAGTTGGACTTAGTACTGAAGATGAAGTTAGTACTGCTAAGGAAGGAGTTAGTACCGACTTTGAAAAAGTTAGTACCGACAGACCAAAACTTAGTACTGACGATCTCAAAGTTAGTACTGATGAACAAAAAGAAAGTACTGAAGAGCAAACTAAGGAAGAAATTGCTACTCAAGCTTCTCAAACATCCACTCAAACACCCACATCTATGATATTTGGTGATGATGAAACAATAGCTACACTTCTACTCAACATGAGTAAAGCCAAAGCTGTTTCTAAAGAAAAAGAGAAAGGTGTAGAGTTGAAGGATGTTGAAGACATTGATAGACCTAGGCCTACTACTGCAAGATCACTTCTCACATTAAAACCTCTTCCAAAGATTGATCCTAAAGACAAAGGGAAGAAGAAGATTGAAGAGGAGGATGAATCTGAAAGTGAAGATGATGATATTCCACAAGCTGTGAAGAAATTCAAACAGCTTGAGAGTGATGAAGTAATGGCTAGGCAAATTCAAGAAGAATGGGAAGCTGAAGAGGAGAAAAATAGATTGGCTGAAGAAGAAGCAACAAATGAAGCTCTCATTAAAAACTTTGATGATATCAAGGCAAGAATTGAGGCAGACAGAATCCTTGCTGAGAGGCTTCAAGAGCAAGAAAGAGAGCAGTTCACAATAGAAGAAAGAGCTAAGTTCCTTCATGATACAATTGCTGCTCAGAGGAAGTTCCTTGCTCAACAAAGAACAGAGGCAATCAGAAACAGACCTCCAACCAAGAATCAATTAAGAAATCAGATGATGACCTACTTAAAGCATGTGGGGAACTTCAAACATTCTGAGTTAAAGAGTAAGAAGTTTGAAGACATACAAGCAATGTATGAAAAGATAAAAAGGTCAGATGAAGATTTCATTGCTATTGGGTCTGTTGAAGATGAAAGCCTAATCAAAAGAATGAATAAGAAAGATTCCTCCAAAGTTGAAGAGATCAAGCAGGAATCTAAAGAAGAAGTCAAGGAAGAGGATAAAGGAGAAGAGAACACAAGAAAGAGAAAGCTGGGTACAAGGAAAAAGATGAAGTCAAGAAAAAGAAGATTCAAACAAGATACTTCTCAAGATGACCCATCTGACACTGAAAAAGAAAATGATGAGCTGAGATTGTGTTTGACAATAGCTCCAGATGAGGACAAGGAAGTAGACTATGAAATTCTTGACAAAAAGTATCCAATCATTGACTGGAAGACTCAGAATTTTGGCACTAAACCACAGCTTGATGAATCTAAAAGATCAGAAGAAATTAATTTGAATGTGGTAACTAGAAGTAATGGTCAAAAGAGATTCTTCAGTACATTGATGAGAGTGCTTTCAGTGTTTGACAGAGAAGACTTAGATGCTGTATATAAACTTGTGATGAACATATATCAAGAAAGTTCCTAAGGTTTTGATAAAGTTCTTTGGGGAGATTTGATTAGTTTTGTTCAATCCAGATGAACAAGTTTGAGTTTTGGAACTCACAGCATGACGGTTTTCATAGTAGTTGGAAGTGAACAGTTTCCTCAGGGGTACACATTTGATGACTGAAGGAAGGCTTAGTTCATTCAATGGCTAATAGAGGAAGAAGTATCCTTTAAGACGGAAATAGTGGTGCAAATCTAAAGCTAAAATTTGAGTCTTGAAGAAGAAAGTACTATGGCATTGGCGTTGATAAGATTTATCAGAAGTACTTGCTGATTCGAATCTAAGAATAAAGACTGATGGAAGTAAAGAAGGATTGAGTGTTGGCTATCAGCCACACAACAAATGGTTATCATTTCACCATGCTTAACAAGCATAAGTATTGGCTAGTCACAAGCAAACGTCTTGAGGTAAAGACTTATCAAATCGTTTAGGTTACAATTTCGAAAACTTATGGGTAATCAACTCCACCTTGGCTTCTTGGTGAAGAGTTGGCTAGTCCAAGATAAACAGTTCTTTTGTAAAGACTACTCAAAATCTGTTGTTAGCTGCTCGTTTGGCTAAAAACTATATGGTTTATCAATGCACATCTTTATGACAATGAAGCATTGGCTAGTCAAACACAAATGGTATTGTAAAAGACAATCAAAATCTTGTATCGGTTGGACAGTTTTACCAAAAACTGTATGGTCAATAACTCACATATTCTTCGAATGAGAGTTAATCTATCCTAGAAGCAAAGGTACTGGTAAAGGAACATCAAATCCTTGTTGGCTGGTAGTTTGCCCCAAACTCAAAGCCAACTTATTTGGATTGTAGGTATCAAGATGTTGCTGAGTTAGCTGCAAAAGATGGTTGCTGAATTAACGAAGGATAGAGGGTTACCCGATAAGAAATGAATGAAGAATGTGGATACATCCTCTGTGCATTAAAGTTCTCAACTGATTAACGAAACATGAAGTTAAATTAGTTTTTTTAACATTCATGTTTAATGGGTGGTGTTTAGGATTAAATGTTTTTTAATTTAGTACGATCGTACACATAGTTTTAGTACTGTAGTTATACTCTCTGTACCGACAGTACAAAATAAGTTAGTATTGTTAGCTAGTTATTCCGTTAGTATAAAGTTGTTAGTCCCGTTGAGAAGTATTTACAAGATAGTTATGAGATAATTAGAAAGATTTGTAAGCCTTTTAGGGTTATCCTTAGTATATAAAAGGATCACCTTTGGCATAGTTAGACATGTGTGTATCTTGAATATATATGAACAAAGAAGTTTAGCATATCACATATCATAGTTAGCAATCTGTAATCTAAAAACTTTTATAAAGTTGTTTATTCAGTTGTTTATTGTTCTTCTTGGTAACTGTGTTAAGATTCCGCATTAACACATTAGCTATTCAAAATCATTGTTTCATAAATAGGCGTTTAGTCGTTTGTATTTATACATCTTGGCTATCATCCTTTATAGGCTGCAAAGATCCATTCAGTTTTATACCAGGACCTTCATGATCCTGGATCACTAGCTTATACCGATCGTCTACTAGGGTTTGAGATGATCTTATGTTGATTTCGACTTGTGTCGACTAAGGGTTTCAAAACCATTGAGGTTTGTCGAACGAGATAAGGGAAGAGGGAGAGGGGTTTAGGGTTGTGTGTTGGTTTGTGATTTATAAGCGAAACATAATCACCAGCCTTTTTTATATATGATAAGTTTCCTTGTTCCCTAAGGAAAGTCTTATGTTTCCCTCCAATCCTCAATCTCCTAATAGTTTACACTTTTAGTTATATTACTTTTATAATTTATCAAATTAACCCTATAGAACCATAGAGGGGGTGAATATGGATTTCTTGACTTCTTTAAAGTTTACAAAACTTCAAGTCTCGAAAGAAACAAGTGATGCTCTAATCTACTTTGTAATGAGAACAAAGAGTAGATAGAGAGAAAGAGAGACACCACGATATATACTGGTTCGGGAATGGGGGTTTAGTCCTTCCTTACGTCTAGTTGCGAATTCACGACACCTATACAATTCTAGTAGAATCCTTATGGTGGACTACAAAACGTATTACAATTTAACTCCACCTACAAACCGTATTACAATTTAACTCCACCGATATGCACAAAGATCAGCGCTCATAAAGATAAGTTACTGCCTACGGTATTTCGCCCTTCAGAATCCACCCCTAAGAACCAATGATTCGACTTAACCTATAACCACAAAGACTTCCCTTTGGAAGCTTACTAAACCCCAACTAGATCCTCAATGATCTAGGCTTGATCCTACAGATACAAGACTTCCCTTACAACTCGATTAAATGAATGATAGATAGTTAAACTACGTCCTAACCTAACCTAGAGACTCGATTCTAAAGAAAGGGTATGAGAAAGAAGACCCTCGACAAAACACACAAGTATGAATTAGGTACTTGTGTGGCTCTCTTGCAGAGATGTGTACACTTTAATAGAATGATAGGATGAGAAGTTTGGAACACTTAGATATAGACTTAGAGGATAGGAGAAGAGAAAAGAGAGGAAAGAATGTTTGCAAGAGGTGAGGAATACAAAGGCTAAGAGGGGGTATTTATAGGCCAAGAGTTCCAAATTTAGGAAAACAATTTACGTCTAACGCGCTGCTCACGTGTCAGCGCGTGGCCAGCGCGCCAGATTCTCAAAATTGTTTTCTTCAGGACTTTGGCATTTTAAATACCCGCACTTGTTAAACCCCCAATTGTACTTCACGCTATTACCTTTCAATCATTCTTATACTCAAAGTCAACCAACTCAAATAGCCATTTGATAAAAGCATTTGTGAAGTAATTAAAAGACTTTTGTTTGTTCGATATCGAAAAGAGAGAAAAGAACAATCAAACAAGGGTATTTTGGGTATTCCTCAAATGTAAATAGCTTAGTTGGGATCCAAATAATTGTTTGAGAGTCTAGTTAAGGTACAAGGGAATATTCTTAGAATATTCTAAACTTGGAGAGAAATGGTAGATGTTATGGGGGGGGGGGGAAGATGTGAAATTTAAAATTTCAAATGTATTAGGTACGTGTTGGATAAGAGGAAGAGATAAGGATGAGGTGTATGTGAGTTGACATGATGTGATGGTGATGGCATGTAAATGAGTCTATTGATCTTGTTTGAAATGAATGGTGGAGATGAGAAGGTAAAGGGTAAGTTGGATAGATGAAGTGGCAAGATCAAGGGTGATTAGAGAAGTGTGTTTGTTTAGAGAGTGAAGTGTGTTTGTTTGTAGAGGGAAGTGTGTTTGTTTGCCATTTTAATTTCAATCCAAAGGAGGAGAAGAAAGTAAGACAAGTTAGATTAATGAAGTGGTGTAATCAATGGCTAAGATGATAGAGTGTGTGTGTGTATGAAATTCAAATGGGTTGTGAGGAAGAAGGTAAATAGTGGATATGTGGTCGAGAATGTTTTGATGGGATGTGGAGGAAACTATGTTGGGAATAAAGGGAACAATAAGTACAACAAGTATAAGGAGGGTATATTATGTAAGGGAATGTGAGTTTTCCCATGTGGGTATTATTTGCGGAAGGTTTGTGTGAAGAAGATTTTAGGCTTGAAGCAGGTTTGAAGATGATAAGCATGAAGGTGATGATGTTTAGGATGAAATTAAAGGATTGATGTGGGTTTATAATCATATTGCAAGTAAGAGAGGAAAGAGTGGGCATATGTGATTATGGGATGGTTTAAGAAAGAAGTGTTTAGAGTATGTGAAGGATATAATCATTTGTTGGGTAAGAAGGGTTAAAAAAATGATTAGGAAGGATGTGTTGTAGGAAGTATGGTATGGAAGTGTTGTATGGAAAAGTGTGGGAGTTTGTAAGACATCTTTTACATGTGAGGAATACATGCATGAGTTTGTAAATCATTTATATGTAAGGAGGTAAGAAAACTCAAAGCATGATTAACCTCCAAATACCACAAACTCAATTAGTCATTTAGACTATAGTCTATGATAATCAACAATGGATGTGATCACTAATCATCTTGATGCAAACAAGCTAAGTGCTTTGCATATAAAGTAAAGCATATCCCATAACGGGAAATGATACGTTTACGTAAAGTAACCTTTGACTTAGGTTGACCAATAAGGGAGTAAAACCCGTTATGTGATTAGGAACAACTTAAATCCGGATTAAGATCAAATGAATACTTTCGTTTAATGTTATGTTGAAAACATGATCATGCTAGGTTTAGAAAGAAGTTACGGCCTTGGCTAGAGGCGTTTGATAAAAGATTTGAGTTAGCATTTTGTAGAAAAATAGGAGGATGCGTTTTTGCTCCTCTCTAAGTCAAAACCTCATTTGGAGTGTTCCTAAATGCTCAAATATCATATAAATACCTTTATTGAAGTTTTCACATGTGTCAGGTAAGAGGAAAGCCGACAAAGCAAAATCCATAAAATAGATTTTGCATGTGGCACACTGGCCACGCGCTGGCGCGTGCCCAGCGTGCCAGACTTGTAAATCTGATTTTATGGATTTTGGCTATTGTTTGTTATTTTACTATCAAATGTATCTCTCATGTTTTGTCGATAACAAAACATAAAATCGTGTTTACAAGTATTTTAGACTAATACACATATTTTAGACTTTTATTTTTAGAAACATTGCAAATATTGGTGTCATAATCACCTTACAATATCTTAGGTAAAACTACCAAAATTACACAAAGTATTTTAAGTTTTGAAAATCCAAAATTCAGATTTTATGTCAGAAGGCCGGTTCCATAGGGTTGCATTGGCCGGTTCTAGAACCGGTAGAACCGTGCTACAGGGCAGCCAGTTCCATTGGCTTATAACTACCGGTTCCAATAGAACCGGTGGAATCGTGCTATAGTACAGCTTTAGGCCTATAAATACCAAGCTATTTCTTATGTTTTACTCACCAATTCTCATTCTAATCTCTCTACCAATCTGATCATTCTCTCATTTTCAGTTCTAGATAGTTTCATACATCATTTGTAGTTAATTCTCTTTTTAGAAGAAATTTGCTGAAATAGTATACGAGACGATCAAAGTTCAAGCAACCTTGTTTCACATCTCCATCACATTATCAAGATCATATTTATGTATCTTGTACATCATCTTAGTAGTTATAGTATCATTCATCATCTTTCTAAAAGAAGTGTGATTGCATTGGGTTGATTCTACCTTTGTTAGAATCCGGTATTTAGCTTTGTACCGTTAAAAGGTGTAACAATCTGTAATTTCAGGTCATTTTACGACTACTAACTCTCATTTATTTATTTTAGACTTTTATGCATTTACTTTTAATTTTAACCGTTTAGTTAAATCGCGTAAACTAAAAATCAACAATCATTGTAAACCGGCATCAAACAAATAAAAGTTTACGTCAAACGAGTGTTATATTATTTTACAAAAATAATTTATAAATTTTCACATTTTATTTTTATACGTTACGTAAAACGTTTACGTTTCACATTTATGGAACCTTTTTGCATGCATGTAAACCATTCTACCTTTCTACACTAAACTAAATACCCATAATTATACCCAATACCTAAAAATTTATAAAATCCTTACCCACAACCCACCTATGTCTGGTTATATGCATCCAACACACAAAAATAATACAAGATTGCTTAGATAAAAACCATGTGCTTGTAATTACCAACCTCTCTTACAAGTTTTAGCAACTCTTCTTACACATTTACACAAACCCACTCCTTCCCCATACCAATCAACACCAAACCGCACTCACTCCTCTTAAATCATGAGATTGTGTAAGAATTTGCCTCCTCAATATTTTTTGTATATAAGGAACTTACATCTAGTCTTGCTCACTTTACATAACACTTATAAAAAAAATAAAACTCTCTTCCTCTACTATCAAAAACCTACGGCTCAAAAACATAAGAAACAATCCTATTTTTTTCCATTTTTCTTGACATTACAAGTACACAAGTGTGATCAAGAGTATTATCTAAGGTGTTTCTAGTTGATTACAAGTTTTGGAAGCAAGGGTTTATAAAAATAAGCTAGGGTTTACAAGTTCTTGGGTTATATATTAGTTGGGGTTTTTAGTGTTTTTAAGTTATCATCTTCATCTTCACTACAATAAGTAAGCATAAAACTCATTCCATAATTTTTACACTTCATTTACATACTTCCATACTTACATAATGTACTTAGGTGTATAAACATCTTGATTATAAAGCTATATCACCAACTAGTTCATTTTTATAAACATTTACAAAGAAATCAAGAACACTACTTACTTATGATTTTTAGACATGTGGTTAGGTTTATAATTCATAAACTAGCTTAAATGATCTTATGATTATTTCATGACATTGTGAAGAGTCGGATGGGATTAGGTTAGTAGATGATTGTTGTTTGTGAAGGTGGTTGAAATATATAGACTAGTGGATTTGTTGTGTAAAAATAGAGTAGAAATGATGGATAAAAGTGCACAAAACACCCCTTAGGGACAACAAGTATATAACAGTAGGATACATACATTTTGTCGAGCCAAAACCTTAAAAATGTGTTAGTACGTCTTAACACGATTCTGTGCACATAAAGAACGCTAAAAACAGACTTAAAACGAATAAGTTATGGCCAAAACTAGATTTGAAACAATACCGAAAAAACAGTTTTTTTGGCATAAATCTGGCAGTTTTATAAATTGTGTTTTTCATTATTTTCGGGTCTGAACCGGCTTAAATATAAAGCTAGAAACTTGTTTAGAATGATTTTTCGCTATGCCATCAATGTGGTGGAGCTTGTTTTGGTAGTACAGGAGGAACATATCTTCAATATCGTTTAAGTGAAGTCTTGGAAAATCTGCTTCCTTGAATCTGTCTGATTAGCCTATTTCACAACTATCTCCTTTAAGTAGCTATAACCATATTATTTCTCTACAGAAATTCTGACAATGCTAAGTATCTTCATGCGAGAGTAAACTTTGTGATCATATATTTTTGCTTGTCTTTCTTTGTAGAATAATTTTCGTTTGGGACCCTAGTGACTTATCCTGTAAGCAACATCTTTGTCATATGCTACTTTGGATGGACTCTACTGTTTTGAAGTCATTTCCTTAATTCCGTATAACTCATACCTAGTTGCTTTTGCCTTTGTAAATGACGCAGTGTATTTCCTTTCTTCCAAATTCCCAGATCTTAAGTACTCAAGATCCTTGTTGAAGAAGTAATATGCACGAATGTATAAATGACCAGGAGCACCAAGCAAAGGTAGAGGTTCGCTGAGATCTTGTGGTATTCTGTCACCTTCAGGGTTTGTCCAATCGAGCTTATCAGAGAATGCCAAGCAACGCTGCTCCGAGTGGTATTCTAGTTCAATACTACTTCTGCATGTTCCTTTCAGAAGTTTGAAGACTGGGCCTTCAAGATCTACTTTGGTAAGTTTATCTTTCTTGAGATGATGCTTAACAAAGTTTGAGAAGTCAAAAGTAGTTCCCAACAGGTCGTTAAATTCTTCTGGAGCTTTTACAGTTTTCTCAAGATCAGGAAACCAATCTTGTTCTTGTCCTGCATCAGTATTTGGATCTTTGCTCCATACTGGATCAGGAGAAGTAGGAGTTTCACGTCTACGAGATTGCTTAAACCATTTGGACCTGTCTTGAGTTGGGGCAATATTATCTTGTGAACGAACATCAACATTAACCACTTCATCAACTGCTGGTTCCTCATCTATTACTGCCTCTTGATCAACATTAACCACTTCATCCACTCTTTCCTCTGCTTGCACAATTGTATCAATTTTTGAAGATTTAGATGGACTTGTTCCTTTAGAGGAAGTAGGCTGATCTTTGGTTTTCTTAGAGGAAGATACATCATGATCCTTTCTTTTCTTCTTCTTAGAGTCTTTATCAGGATCATCGAAAGGGTCTTTATTATGATCATCCCTTTGATGCTTCTTCAGAATGATTGGCTCTGCTAGCTTATCCATGTCATCCTCATCAACACTTAGAGAAACTGCAAGAGCATGGAACAGAGCTTTATGTGCTGGATGTCTGTTGTATGCCTTGTTTTTCTCCATCATTTGATACAACTTGTCCTTTTAATCATATATATCACAAGCTATTTGATTGAATATTATTGAGGAGTGCTTAGGCATGCTTTGCTTGGCTGCCTTCTCCTACTTGATTTTACTGAAATCAGGGATGTCTTTTGATAAATTAATCTGTTTGAGGCGTGCCTTAATAGATTTGTCAACATATTCTTGAACATTAAAATTTGACATTGCATTAACCTGCCTCTCAAGTCTATATACTATGTTTTCTAGAGATGTATATTTATCTAGAGATTTTTTAGACTGCAACAAAATTCTTTTATTCTTGCTTTGTTTTTGGTTGTGTTGGTGGTGGTTGGGTAGGTAATGTTGTTGTTATTTCAGGAATCATTGTCACGATTGTATCAACTAGTAGAGTTCTTAGTGCAGCTGGTGTAGCTTGTTTAACTGGTACATCCACCATTGATTGAACTTCAGGTTTAACCAGAGCTTTAAGAATGTCAGACAAATTCACTTTAGCAGGCTCACTGATGAACTGATTAGTGAAATCATTAGAAGATAAATTCTGAGAAGAGCTTATCAGAGTTGCTTTAGGCTTCTGTGGCTGTGCTTCTGCCATTTAAACATCAGCTTGTGCATCACTAGTTGGTTGATTGCCACCTTGATCAGTATAATTTTCTTCACCTCTAGTCTGTTTTTCTACAACTTGATCATCAGCCACTTAATCTTCTGTGTCTTTCTCAACATCTGTAGTCTTTGCATTATCAGCCTTTTTAGTGACTTCATCTTCATCACTTGAGATGTCTTCTACTGCTACCTCAGAATAAGAACTTGAGCTACTAGAGCTGCTATTAGACTCATAAGAACCCTGATTCACTTTAGCTTCCGCTCATTTGATCTTTATGAACTAGCTCTTCAGGAACCTTTAATTATACATATCCTTCACTTGAGTCTTTTGAACGTTGTTGAATATAGAAGTCTTCTTTGCTAGCTTTTTGTGCTTTCTTTATATCCAACTTTAATTAATAAGCAACATATAGTATTTCTAATCCTTTCAATTTCTTTGAATGATCAATTATTTCTTCTTTCAACTTCTAATTCTTGGTGAGCTTCTCCACCAATAACAACAATAATCATATTTTTCTGACTAATGGTACTACTTCTTCTTCCTCAGTCTCCTCAGAATCACCCAGATCATCCATTTGTTTTGACTCGTCGACTTCTTCAGTTACTGTTTTGGATCATCTTTTCTTTGGAATTCTTAATTGCTCTACAGCTATTTTGACCACTTTCTTGGAAAGTAATCCTTTACCTCCCTTCACAACAGTTGTAGGTGCTCCTACAGACTTCTTCAAGTACTCTAAATACTCAGTAGAAGCCTTTATGTTATCATTCAACATCACAGCTGCAATTGGCATTCCAAAGACTGGATCTATTATTCCATTGCTTGCAAACTTCAGGTTTCCAAGTGTTGTGTCGAGTTTGATAACATGTTGGAAGGATGGAGGTCTTTTGGGGATTTTATCATATCTTGACATCCCGATTTTTTTATATTTTTTTTTTACTTTAACATGAGTCTTTGTAAACCCTGGGTATGGCATAAGCTCTTGTTTTTTGTTTCTTGTTCCTTCTGGTCTCAGTTTGATGTTTGAATTCTTTCCAAATGAAATCAGCAAAGTCAATGTTGCTGCTTATGACCATTCCCCATAATAGTTGAAGCATTGGAAGTCTTGGACGATCATAAGCACTACTTCCCCCCCCCTCCCTGTTAAATTACTATTAACCCCCGGGGGGGGGGGGTGGGCCATTGTCATAAATGTTCTCCAAGGTTGGTGTAGTTCATTGACTCTTAGTGTAGAGATGATCTTGATAGGCTTAATACATCCAAATTTGTTGACAAAGCTGATGATCTCTTTCTCAAGAGCTAGATGTACAAAAGGATGATCATCGTCTTTTGGAGTGATGCTTAAGGCATAACAGAGTAAATCAGCATCCACTTCTATGACTTGATCACCTATTGTGAAGTAGTATTTCTGTAACACCCCGTTCCGATAATGAGACAAAGAGTTACGTTTAATGGTCGTTAATGATCAAACATATATACGCAGAGCGAAGAACTTTAATTAATTAAAAATACCAAGTCATAAAACAAAATGACTTCCAACAGTATTAAATTCCAACAAAGTCAAATGAAAGAAATCTTCAAAAGGAAAGGTATTAAAACATAAATCCAAATCCAAAAGGGTTCTTCTAAAGGTGGTCCTCTAAAAGCTCATACTCACAACACTCATATCCCAGCTTCCCGCTTGGTACCTGCCGCAGGAAAGAAAACGCGGCTGAGCTAACGCTTAGTGAACAGATATAATAATAATAACGGTAATAAAACGAAGGAATAATCAAAATGGATCACGAGAACTTGCCAAACAAATGCCAAACGATATATATATATATATATATATATATATAATATATATTTATATAAATAAATTATACTATATAAAATATAACTATATATATATATATATATATATATATATATATATATATATAGAACAATGAATAGGATAAGAGTAATCAAAGGAAATGCCCACGAGCCCAAACAAATGTCTAAAGCATGCCACAGCTAATACCCCAAAACAAATAATCAGATATCATAATCAAATTAACACATGTATGCATTCCCTGTGTTACCAAATGTAGATATGGGGTGTAAATAGCACACACACAACATACACCTAGACTGTAATGGAACAAAGTACCTAGGATGCATCATACGCTCCCTGCATAACAAAGTCATATCCATATAACCAAGCATTTTGGAATGTACGAAATATATACTTCCACATCTAATAAGTGCACATACAAAAGGGAACACCGGTGACTAATCAACACTATCCACAGATAGAGTCATTGCCATTGGTGCAACATGACATGGTCCTGGTACCTCCATGACTAGATACAAATACTCGGCAAAGATTTTAAGCAAAAGATAAATGTGAACAGTTTCAATAATCAAATATGGAACCGAAACTATACAAATTCTAAACAAGAACAACGCTTCCATACCAATGAATATCGAATTCAAAACGAATTCAACATCAAACATCATGATTACGGATAGCAAATCAAAGAACTCAAACGAATATCATTAGATCAAATAGCAAACAAAATGAGGAATGAAGTGTCCTTAGTAAATGGGACCAAATATCTTTACGAAATAACAAACGGACTAAAGAACGCATAAATCGTAACAATAGTAAAGAGAGGTATGTATCAAGAATATCTGTACCTTAATGAATAAGCAATCAGAGAGAACGAACACGAAGACAAAAGATCAAAACCTCTTCACCGAATCTACACAATTCCATGATTACATAATAATTAACTATCTTATTTCATAAGTTTTATCACTTGATCTTACCATAAATAAATTATACTTGACTTAATTAAGTTTCCAAAATTCCAATTTGAACTACTAATGTAAGGTAAGTTATCCATACCAAAAACCCATAAAAAACATCTTCTAAAATCACACCAAAAAAAAAAAAAAAAAAAAAATAAAATTATGTTACAGAGGTTCCAACATATGTACTAATATCACCCACGACTCATTGGTTAAATTTATTTCCATGTTTAAGTATCCCTTTGACCCTTGTTATCCAAAATTAACCCGAATTTTGACCTGGCAGAACCTTTGAAAGGTTGACGCTTAAAAACCCAACTTAGACAACTCAGAAAATTATAAAACAAATCATGAAAGTAGATAATATCATGAAGATTATCCCACAAAAATTTCAAGGGCTAATTCGTTATGGTTTGAGAATTAAAAATCAAATACTACAACTGAATTTTTCGGATAGAAATTCTAGTTTCGACACTTAATCTTATAAAATCTAAAAATCGACATTCCCGAGCTCCAATTGACATGAGGCCGGATTTTCCAGAAACTAGATTCATTGAACTTCATTTTAGGCTCAAGAATTATGTCAAAATCAATTTTTATCATTAAGATATACCCCGTTGAACATGACCTAAAATTCTGCCCAGAATTATTAACCATGAAAACTTTAATTAACACCCATCAAAACCAACCCTAGGATTTCTAATCTTGTAGTTTTATTTATAATATATTTAATGATCATCTTAGGGTTTCATAACATGTAATTTAACCATCTTAATTAGATTAAACCCTAAAGAAATTAACAAGAACATAAAAACATTATTTCTTACAATCTTTTGGGTTTTTATGAAAACATTTGCATATGTAATCATGGTGACAACAAGAATGAAACAAAATCAAGAATATTACCTATGGAATGAAGTTTAAAGGAGAAACACAAATCAAGAACACCAAAACACCAAGAATACACCAAAGAATGAAGATCAAAACCACACCAAGAACACCAAAACTTTAAGGATTACCCAAAACACCTAAACCTTCTTCTTGCTCGAAGCTTCTATGGAGGAATACATAAAATTATGGAGAGAAATTTTTTAGAGAATGATGGGAGAGGTGAATATGGCCGACCTATATATAGGAGAAAAAGGGAAAGAAGACAAAAATAACTTTCTTGCAAATTAAAAGATTTTCTTACACTCTTTTCCTAAAATATCATTTGCTACAAAAATAAGGCTAAACGTAATGGGACGACCTTTTATGGTCGGTCGTCCCATGTGGCAATAAAAGGGACCTGGTCACCCCACTACTCCGAATCGAATCAATAACCCTGGTCACCGCCCAACCTTTGCAAGTATATGGGTCTTCTTCACGACCTAACAATTGAAGGAAGAATTTGCCGTATTTAAAAACAAAACTCTTTCTTTTAATTTTTTATTTAAAAAAAATAAACCAATCCCCATTCACTATAAAGATCTTACTTTTTATACATTTTTAATCATAAACACATACATTTTACACTTCATTATCTTTTTTAAATGGGCTTGTGCTAATACCACATACGACGATGAAATCCAAGCCTTTGGTTCTAAAACAAATTGACGAAGATATGGTTCATCAGAAAGCGATTCTGGATTTAGCCTTGCAATTTGATATGCATGCACAACTCTAAAGAAGATCTTAGAAAAGCATACGAAAAAGTAAATCACATCCACAAGAGAGCCGTGCTTTGATCGTCACTACTTAAAAGAAGTTCTGATAAAGATTACAAGCTAAAGCATTCATATTACAGAAAGGCGGAAAAACTATAAAAACAAATGAATCTAAGTTAGCTGGATACATGAAAAATACAACCACCAGCTCAAAACCTCTTAAGGTGGTTCGTCATCACAGACACATGATATGGAGAGTATACCTTACTGAGGAAGAGTTACATCAACTACATCTAGATGAAGAAGCCTTAAGAGAAACACTAAAAGAACAAACAATGGATGAAAATGCACGAGAGGAGAAGATTAGGCAAAAACAAGCTGATGATGAATACTTTATGGAATTTGGGGTGATGAGAATTGATTCAGATTACGAGTCATCAGATTAATAAACTAGAAACTATTTTTAGTGTAATGGGTTTTAAATTTAATGTTTTAAATAAAGTATTGTATTTTAAATTCCGTTATTATATTTTCAAATTTTGAATTCCAACTGCTAGTTTTTCGTTATAAATACCTCCACCATCTCCTCATTATATCACACAACTTCTTATCCAACTATCTAAATGAATTTCAATTTCACTAACGAAAATGATCCATGGGAATACAGTCTTGATATAGAACGCTTCTGATCCTCTATTTTAACACATTTCTGGTGTTCGTCTAGTAGCGCACATGTTGAACCATCTCCATACACCCCAAATCCGAGTTACCATAATACCCGGTCCATGCGTGGTTGTGTATGGTGTGGGGGGTTTGTGATTTTGTTTTGGTTTTGTTGTTCAGCTCTCCTAATAGCATATGTGTGAACCATCCTTCCCTCCAACCCGAAACCCAGTTAGGATAATACCCGATCCTGCGGGTCTTGTTCAGCAAGCCAAGCTGCTTAAAAGAAAATGTATTTTAATTTCTTGATCCAGATCGGGCTTTTATGTCGACACAAGCATAATGCAGAAAGTTTTGAGGATGTGGGTGAGGATGCTAATTTAACAGTGGGGCGTGGGTTAGCGCCACTAACTATGGAAAGCTTTTGGTGCCACGTGTAAATGATGTTTGGGAGACATCAACAACTTTCTTAAAAAGGGAAAACTTGAACAAGTTGTTGCAATAGTGAAGTCTTGTTCTCCAAATGCTCTTAGAGAATTAAATGTGACTCTGAGAAGATCTATCGGTACAATACCTGACAATACACTACAAAGTCCTTGATGAGGGTAGTATGAAAGGATAAGACAGTAGGAGCTGCTATGATACTTGCCATGGCTCATTTTATTATTCTCCTAAACAACAAAGCATTACCTTAACATTACAAAAAGAAATGTGGTTGAGGTTTTCCGTAAGGATACGGTTTCATTAGTTTAACATTATTGTTATTCAATTTCCGGTAATGTAATTGTCATTTCGAAATGTAATTTCAATTCCATAATGTAAATTTTCATTTTGAATCAAACAACGACTAATCCAACGGATACTATTCCGGAACTATATGTTTTTAAAACAGTACGTGCCATCTTTGGGAGATAGACCGCCAACTTAACTTTTTAAAATCCCCGCTCATTAACACTGTTTATAAAACCCAAATGAGTATTTGAGTTTGTGGTTTATACTTAAATGATGTTTAATGGACCGTTACAAATGGACCACATGAATGCAGCGATTACAATTTGACACTAGTACAAAAAGTGGTATTGGTCACACCAAAAATGTATGACTATATACATATAGTCACACACGCGAAAAGTATCGTGTGTGACAAAAGGTCGCACGACCGTAGGTCACCTACGGTCACGCATTCGAGTTAGTCGCACATAAGAAAGCTTTAGTGTCCGTATCCACGTTTTTTGTGTGACTAAATAGGTACAATTTAGTGACCGTAAACAATGTACAACCAACAAAGCATGTTTTTTTGTATATTTAGTCATATACAATTAAACATAGAGTGGCCAAAAGTGTTAATATGTGTGACCATATGGTGTTTAAAGTGAAGAAATATGTATTTTGTGTGACTATTGTTCATCTAATGGCCACATGAATTTTATGTTTGTGTGACCTTTTGTAATATTTAGCCACACAAAGCATGTTTGTTTTGGGTATTTAGTCACATACAACTAGGCATAAAGTGACCAAAAGTGTTAATAAGTGTGACCATATGGTGTTTAAATTGAAGAAATGTGTATTTTGTGTGACTATTGATCATCCAATGGCCACATGAATTTGAGGTTTGTGTGACCTTTTGTAATATTTAGCCACACAAAGCATGTTTTTTTTGGGTATTTAGTCACATACAAGTAAGCATAAAGTGACCAAAAGTGTTAATAAGTGTGACCATATGGTGTTTAAATTGAAGAAATATGTATTTTGTGTGACTAATGTTCATCCAATGGCCACATGAATTTTATGTTTGTGTGGCCATTTGTAATATTTAGTCACACAAAGCATGTTTCTTTTGGGTGTTTAGTCACATACAATTAAGCATAAAGTGGCCAAAAGTGTTAATAAGTGTGACCATATGGTGTTTAAAGTCAAATGAATGTGTATTTTGTGTGACTATTCTTCATCCAATGGTCACATGAATTTTTAGTTTGTGTGGCATTTTGTAATATTTAGTCACACATCAAATTAAACAAAGAGTGACCAATAATGTTGATAAGCGTGACCATATTATGTGAGTGCATCTTTTAGTCACATATAACAAATCAATAATTTGTGTCATTATATATATATATATATATATATATATAACAGATCAATTAAAAACAAAAAGCAATTTCAAATTAAATAAAACTCGAATGTATATAACTGAACCAAATATACAATTGTAATATCGTACATAATCAAATTCTCAGCTAAACAAAATCTATGAACAATTCTAAGTAGTTGCATAAAATAATAGTTATTTGCTTGTTTCTTAAAAAAGATGTCAAGCTGCTACATGTCTCTCTTCTGTCAACGGAGATCGTCATCCTACACCACTATCAACGATCACCATCACCATGCCTACAACTACAACACAATGTACTACACAAACATGCATACCTTAAAAATAACAATAAAAGGTACTGCAATAGCACAGACTTCTTTAACAGCACTAATATACTCGAATAGTATTAACATATATATTAGCAGCAATAATTTCCTTTAATCCGAATAGCAGTATTAACAAAGAACCAGCATCACTAATATATAAGCAGCATTAATAACTACCAACATGCAACACTAATTTCATATTGGCAGCATTAATGTTGAGCAATATTAACCATGAGCAATATTAATATCATATTGGCAACATTAATGTTTTATCATACAAGTACAGAGATGAGAAGCAGCTTACAGGGACAAGAGTGTCAGGTATTCCATGTACAGCGGCAACGAAGATACAAACTACTTCTCCAATGTTAGAAGAAACCATATATCTGATGAACTGCTTCGTGTTAATCTGCGGGTCTTTAGACATATGCAGAACTTGTTCCTTGACATAATCGTTAAGCAAATAGGGGAAAAGACGCTCTTGCTTATTTGCAACATAGTTTGCTTCAAACACTTTGGTGTAGGCGGAAAACTCATGTTCTGCAGCCAACAGGAAATCATAGTTTTTTGTGTAGATACCTGTGATCTCTTGTATATTTGCAAAGGGAAAAGGTGATTTTACTAATATGACAGTAGTAGAAAAAAAGATAGGCATAATGAAGGAATTACAATTTCTTGGCCAAGGCGAGCACAACCAATCAGCTCGTTGAGAAGTATGACTTCTATGGATATTGGAGCAGTAGTAGGGGAAACTAGGTAATGATGGCTATGAAGGGTAAGCTTCTGATACATGCTGTATACAGTCTGTCACACGGAGATCTGAATGTGTGAGCATATATACATTGATTTACTTTACAATGTAACTTAAGAGAACCTGGATAAAAATAAAAGTCACCTTCTCCCTAATGACTGTGAATGGCCCTTCTATTTGGCAATGAGAGCAGGAACGACCGACAACCTCTGCAGTAGACAACTTTTGAAGAAAAGAACCCAAAAGTGATGTGCATTTGTTACACGTATATTTCACTTCCAGCAAGTGTTGAAAAACTTCAAATAGTCGGGTGACAACTCCTACTATACCGGAAAAGTTTCCAACATAGTCATCTCTGTAAATGAAATAACAGCATAAATATCATTGAGTCATCAACAAACTGTTAACAAACTAATAGCCAAACCAAAAAGGTGATAGATCTATCATATATATATATATATATATATACCCGTACTATTTGTTCTTAAATACACGCACATTTACATAGGCAAACTCATATGGGTCAGTTTAGAAAAAAACCGCTTTAGAAGTCTATATTAAATGTACTTTTAGTACGGGTCAATTATGTAACTGCACATAATTATACTAAACTGACCCGTGCAATTTTGTAGTATGGGTCACATTAAAAAACATTAACTCGTAATAGCACACAATTTATAAACCCAACCTAAATTGACATATTCGAACTAATAGCCGATATGGGTCAGTTTAGTAAATGCCAGAACAATATGTTAGTTGCAGCCTTAGTTGACCCATTCAAACTAATAGCCGATATGGGGCAGTTCAAATTATAAACCAAACAAGTTATAAGGACAAATAATTATAAACCCATTCAAACTAATAGTCGAAGTATTTTAACTTAGATGATTCAAAATGCGCTCATGGTAGTTGCATCCTTCTCATAGAATGAGAATTGTACCTGCCAATTGTACAATAGCATTATGAAAAGAACCTATTGCAAAATAGCTTGACAGATTGTTCTAAATGCATATTCTGTTTTGACATGAAAATATCTAATAGTCCCTTAATAAATGTCGCTTGCTAGATTATTAGCCTAGGCTATTATCTAGTCATGTTTTATTGCTCAAAATTTGCAATTACTTATCTTGCATCTTTTATCCAATATGAGTCATACCTGGCGACAATTAAATGACAATTTGACCCATTTAAACTTACGGCAAGCTAAATTGATCCGTAACAAAAAGTGACCCATTCAAACTGAAAGCAACCTAAACTGACCCATACTACAAAAATGACCCAGTGACCCATTTTAAACCAAACCCAACCTAAACTGACCCATTCTAACTAATAGCCTGATACGGGTCAGTTAAGTTAAATACACACACATGACACACCGGCTGTGATAATAAAAGGTAACCCATAATAATGATAAACTTTCTTCACAACAAGCCCCTACTTACTTTGGATCCCCGCCAACTTCTGCATTTTCGAAGCCCCCCTTAAACTGAATTCCGAATTTCCTAAGTAGCTGAACATCCTTTCGCTTGAGTCCCTTCAATGTCTGCACCAATCACACAATCACAAAAACAGTAAAACTCAGAGTGTGCTTAACACAAATAGGTCAAGTATAGCTAACACAAATGGATCAAATGAGTAGAAAGTCACCCAATGTGTTTTATATGCATACCACCTCAGTACCTCTTAACTTTATAAAAGCAGAAAATGAAACTGTCAGAAGAAAAAGTCAAGGACACTTACAATAATGACCCCAAGTATGTGTTTCCTGTCCTAACAAGAAAGCAGGCTGCACTCAGCGCCAGCTTGTGTTGGTGTAACAAGGGTTCTAGAAGCCTTTGTTCAAAAACACATGCCAGAAGTTGGTACCTAAAAAAGAAAACGTGAAAATATTTAAGTTTATTGTGCATGGAAAGCTGTAGGTACAAGTTTAATAGGTTAGAATTTGTACTAATTGGGATCAAGGTTATGCTTTTATTTGCTTAAATGTAGTTAATCTTTACAACAGAAAGATAAAAACCATGCAGCAGACTGAATAATGGGTCAAAACGATTCATTATCAGTGTAGGTTGAAACGGGGTGGATCGTTCTGGGTTGGTTCTTTTTTGAAAGGCAAGCTCGCACACACACGCACCCCTATATCATAGAGAATCCTACACAACCACATCGCAAGACTTGAACCGACAACCGGGCACATAACTTCCACATGGGTACCGCTAGGCCAAAGGCCCTTTGGTGCTCTGGGTTGATCAGCAGCCAACTTTTAGTTCATTTTCTTAAAATTATAAATAGTAACTGTGTAAACTGGCTTACCACATTCCCCTGTTAGCTAATTTTAGTATTTCCAATACATAAAACTTCCAAAATACTTTTATACAAAAAGCTAGATTACTGTTGCATTATACTAATTAAAATGGATAGCCATCTTACCATTCCTTCTTTATAATCTTTGCCTCTTTTCCTCTTACCAGGAAAATAATCTTGATCATACTGTATAAAAGTTATGAATTCCATTAGATTATACATATGAATCATATAAAACTCAGATAATAATTGAAACCATTCACGAGTGTAAACCATTCACCTTCATTAGGTGGCCATTATGAAAGTCTGAATCAAGCTTTCAGCTGTACGCTTTTGTTCAGGTTTCCCTGAAATAACAGCTACACGATCACCACAGGATGATTTGTTATCAGATATCTCTACAGAAGCTTCTGATATCTGTTAATAAAACAAAACCCAAATGAGAACTTTAGATAAAATACTTAACTCTACGTCTTATAAAACAAAAGCATACACCATAAAGAAATGTAAGATATTCACCTTACGGATGTTATCCACATTTGCTCGACCTCTACCCATCACATTACCAACTGCATGACCAGGAACCAACATCTCCAAGGCAGAAGATGACAATCTGATTGAGATCAATAATTAACATAACATGAGCAAACACCATAGGCTCCTGATGTAGAAGAGTTCTACATCAGCCTATATATAGTTATGGATACATACTTCCATGAAATGCATATGCTAGGATCTATGCTTTCTAAGTGACCCAAAATATAAAGATAATGCTCAATGATGGCTATCTGTTTGCTAGGATCTATGCTTTCTAGCTGTTACCTCAAAAACTGACAGATATTACTTATATAGATATTCGTCTAATGATTAATCAGGATTTCATCATCGATGTCACTTTTTTTCTTGTTAAATGGTTTGGATATTGTAAAACATTTTTATTTGGCTATACTAGTAAACAATGATAATAAATATTAAATCCACACCGTCATGATATTTCACATTGGCTGTTTACTACACATATCCCAAGCTATATGTTATTTTCTTTATATAAACAGTGAACTAAAATAAACTTGTAAAAGGCAGTCTCAAGTTAGTTTCCTAGATTAACAATAAATCTTGATTCTTTGCCTGAACCCAAGAAGGTTTTGGACATAGAACAAGTGTCACAAAACTAAAATTGTCATCAAGTAATTGTTTGCTTAGTACTAGTTACTAGCTTACATTAAAACCGAACATAATGTGTTAATTATAGGTGGTTTGCACTACGACGAAATTCATATATATGTTTTGTAGGCACAGCATTTTCAATAACGCTAACAACCTCTGGTCCAGAATGTTTACCTAATCTGATACGGGATCCCTTACAGCCTTATCCCTTAATCAAGGAAGGAAAATAAATTCGAATAAGATTTCAAAATCAAACTCAGAAATGACAGTATACAACCTGTTATATTATTTTTGCACTATGACATTAGATAAAGCTCTAATTGTGTCTGGCGACGAGCTTTTTGGAGTGTTTAAGAGCATTTATAAGTTAATGCTTGTATTGCAATGACGGCTTTTAAAAAAGCGTTTAGCTTTTACGTCATTATAAAATATAGGTATGTTAGGCAAAACTGTAGTAAAAGCTAAACGCTCTTAAAAGCTCTATACCAAACATATACTCTATATAAATACATATACAAATATATGTTATCAAACGCTTATATAAAACAAACATCTACTACTGACAAAGTTACAACGTAAACGGTAAGGATGTGTTTGGCAAAAGTAGCGCTAAGAGTAGCAGTTAGATGTAACCGGTGGTAGTTTTTTTTATATAAAAACGTCACGTAACGTAGATGTACTCCTAAATGCTCAATGCTCCTAAATGCTCCAAAAAAATAAAATAAAGCTACTTGCTGCTTAAATGAGCATTAACAAACAAAATGCTCACCGCTCCTAAATGCTTCGCACCAAACACACTCCAACTACCAGAACATAATATAAGCATACCATTCTTTCACCTTTAATACTAGCCAAACATTACTCAAGGAGATTAACATATAAAGAGAAAGAACAAACTCGCAATGTTGGTCAGTTGAACCATGAAGTCAAAATCAGCCCCTAAAGTCAAAATCAGACACCAAAAGTCAAATATATAAAAACTGAGTTAATTTACCTCGAATCCAAAAGATAGTTCCTGCGCCACAACATACATTTAGATTAATATATACAAATTATTAATACTTCAACTAATTAAAAATTACACAAGATGGATGGGTGGTTTCATTTCCAGTAATTAATATGTGTAATAGCGGATAACATGTGGATATCGTGGGAGAGCAACAGAGGATTCTGATGGTTATAGGTAGCGAATTTGTGGTGGATCGAGATTAGAAAGGTAGTGAAAGAGTGGAGGGAGGATTTGATTTTGAGTAAAAAAAGTGTAGGCGGGATACTAAAAAGATAAAGCGGGGAATCGAAATATTTTAGGGTGTTAGAAATTTTTTAGTTAAAAATAGTAAAAAAGGGGTTTTGTATAAAAAGGTTAAATATGTGACAAAACTTGACTCTATGATTTAGCCACATAAACAATTATTTCATGTGGCCATATATAACATCTTGAATTTAGTCACACAAACACTCAATGTGACCATATATAACATCTTGAATTTTGGTTAAACTTAATCATGTATGTCTATGGTTTAGTGTGACCATATATGACATTTGGTCACACTGTTCAACTGTGTGACATATATTTGTCACTTTTAAATGTATATCGTGACTAATGCTTCAAACTTACCTTTCAGTTGTCACACATTTCAAATTCATATGTGGCTAAATATTCAGTAAAAAATAGCAGTCACTTTTAAATAATGTGTGACAAACTTGACTATATGATTTAGCCACATACACAATTACTTCATGTGACCATATATGGATTTTGGTCACACTATTCAATTGTGTGACATATATTTGTCACATATGTATATATATAGTGTGACTAATGTTTCAAACTTATTTGTATCTGTCACACGTCCCAAATTATAAGTGACTAAATAATCAACAAAAAATTACCAGTTACCTCTAGTCACATAAATATTCAAATGTGTGACAATGAAATTCCGAAATGGTCACACAAAATGAGTTCAAGTGTGGCTGTTTATTTTATCCTGGTACATTTAGTCACATAAATATCTTAAATGCCACCAAGTAACGTAAAAAACTCCTTCCAACACTTCTTTAATTTTGGAACCCAGCCGTAACGACTTAAACCAATTAAGCCAATCGGGGTATATATATATGTAGTGTGACTAATGTTTCAAACTTATTTGTATCTGTCACACGTCCTAAATTATAAGTGACTAAATAATCAACAAAAAATTACCAGTTACCTCTAGTCACATAAATATTCAAATGTGTGACAATGAAATTCTGAAATGGTCACACAAAATGAGTTCAAGTGTGGCTGTTTATTTTATCCTGGTACATTTAGTCACATAAATATCTGACTGTGTGGCCGTTCAAAAAAGAGCATGTGTGACGAAATCCAAGATTTGTACTAGTTGTGTGGTCTAAGAGAGAGAAAGCTGAGTTGGCGCTGACGTGACGGTTTCCTCTGCGGTCACCACTACATTCAGTCTAAGAGATTTGGTATCATCCCTTTACACTTCATTCCTAAAATAAGTGTTGTACTTAAAAATTAAAAGATTTGCTAAATAATAACCGCCCTTAGGGCCGGATTTTTTTTAAAAAAAGGAAAGGAAAATATGTATATTTTTTAAAAACTAAATATCTTATGTTTTGTATTTATTATTCACAAATATTTATAACCTAATGTTTTATTTTCAAATACTTATTAATAAACTTTAGGTTATATTCAAAATTACCAATATAAAATGAAATTCAAATTTTGGGTTTTACAATTCTTGGGTAGATAACTCCTGTGTGATGGTATACCAGAAGTGCTGCCTGTAGATTTTTAGAGCATCTGCAGTTGCAATGAAAGCATTGTAGAAAGAATACTGCTTAAGCATTTCCAGGCACACCTTGTAGATTATATTTGGTTGAGTCTTCTCTAGAGCAATCCTGAGGTTGCTAATTGAAATCTTTACTTGCTCGTTGATTAGAACAAGGGAAGTATCTAGCATGATTTGTTGCTGTTGTTGTGCATCAAGTTCCTCAACCATTGTTTCTGCTTAAGAAATTCAAGAAATATTCACATACATGACAGTTAATGCACAAAACTGTTTGAATATCCACTTGCAGTGTTTTGTTATTTGTTTGATCTGTTTTATGTTTGACAAGTCAAGTTTTAGTTTTAAACAAGTTTTAGTTTAAGAATGTCAATCTATTTATGGTTAACAGTTAATCACAAATTTGGTCATTCAGAACTGAACAAGTCATAATACTTATAATTATTGTTCTAAACACGAAGTCAATCAAGGTAAAATTATGGTCAAACTGCATATGTTGACTAAGTCAGACTATTGAAAACTATGGTCAAAATTGCATAAATTGACCAAGTCAAACTGTATATTTTAGAGGTCAAAATGCGTAAGTTGACTAAGGTCAAATTGCATTTGTTGAGGTTAAACTTCATAAGTTGACCAGGTCAAACTGCATAATTTGAGGTCAAACTGCATAATTTGACTAAGTCAAACCGCACATTTTGATGACAAAATGCATAATTTAACTAAGTCAAACTGCACCTCTTTGAGGTCAAAATGCGTACTTTGACTAAGTCAAACCGCACCTTTTGAGGTCAAATTACAACCATTGACTGAGTCAAACCGCATATATTATGGACAAAGTGCATACTTTGACCAAGTCAAACTACACCTATAAGATCACACTGCATATACTCCATCTCAAATCCTATATTTTTTTACCAAATTTTGCCTTAACCAACAATCAAACACACAAGTATCAAGTAATTATACACTACAACCATGGAAATTATTCAAACAACATCAAGATATCAATTTTGCATACTTTAAACACTTATGAGGCTCGAACACATTCACACAAGGCTCTAAATGCATACAAATTCATCAAGGAGGTAAACACATTACAATGCCATTCTAAACAAGTACCAACACAAACCCACAAACTTAAACATCACCTAAACAAGTTTCAAACAAAAACGCATGAAGAATCAATCCTAGGGAACACATGTTTTTTATTCATCTAAAACTGATTTAACATAATCTTTAATACCCTAAGGACATTAAAACCCCTCTATCAATTTAAGATTTCAAACACATTCAAAAATGAAGAACCCTAATTCAAAATTAATGGTTTTCGTGTGATGAATGGAGTATTTGACTAAATCCTTTTGATCCTAGTATGTATTAATGATAATGAACATGTAGGAATCATTACCTCTTGATGGAATACATGCTTTTTATTCTTAAAAAAAACTTGAGGGGTGCGGTTTGTTTTGGATAGAAAGAACAAAAAATGTGTTTGGTTGTGAGTGATGCCAAACCGCACCTTTGTGGTGTTATTTTGAAACTTTGATCTTTTGGCAAAACAACCCTTTGCACTTCCTATCTTCTATCAATTGCAAATTATAACTTTCCTAAAGGCATTATCAACTAAAGTGTTATGGCAAAACTAGTCCTTGTTGTTTTAAGCCTAAACTATTTAATTAATAATTGCATTTAAGTCCCTAAAGATTTAACAAATGATATCCTAAACCCTTTAAGTTAATAAATTAACTCCCCTTTAAACCATGATCCGTCATTTGACAAATACTTTATCCTTTTAATCCTTGATTTTGAAAGACCATTTAAAAAGATTACTTGTGAGTACTTTTCTCCCCCTTAAACAATAACCCGATTTCTATTTAAAGAGCTGTCGTCATTGATTGAGTGATAGAAATTATGTTTTTAAATCTTTTTTTGATTTTTGAAAGCACTTTTTTTCCTGAATTAACAACTTATTCACCATAAAAATAAGAATTCTCTTATTTTGAAAAATAAATGCACTTATTTTTTAGAAAGCCCAGGTTGTGTAGCAAAGTATACACAAGCCTTTACATGATCATTAAGTAGATCATGCCCGAGAAACTGAATTCCCGTTAAGAGGCCAAGTTTTCTTTTTGATGAAATACTTTGCTTAAGATGAAGACCGGGTTGCAGTCTGAAATAAAAGCAAGCCAATGACATGTTTTGAAAACATTTAGAACTTCTAGTCGAACTTTATTTACAGCTCCGTGTCATTGTTAAATGACATTTCTAAAGCCGTAAATATTATCGATACCAGAAGACATGTCATGAAGAACATATTTTTGTGTTTTCTGATTTTATATATTTGTATTTTGCTTTCTGGATTTTATATTTTTCTCTTTTCTTTTTGGTAAAATCTATTCTAAAAAGAAATGAAAATATTTTTGTTTTTATAGGTTTTATCATTTACATATGATACACGAAGAGATTCCACCATTACTCTTCATCTTCTTCTGCTAGACTCTTCAGTGTTTCTGGAGACAAACTCTTTATTCCAAGCTTATTTATAAAGAATTCAAATCTTTCCCTTAGTAAAGCTTTTGTGAAGATGTCTACTAACTGATAATTAGTTCTGACGAAGTGAAGCTAAACCACCCTATCATTGACTTGTTCTTTGATAAAATGATACCGAACATCAATATGCTTCAATCTTGAATGTTGAATGATGCAGGTCTCGTAAAGACTTCATAGGAAGTTTTACAATCCCCTAGGCAAAGTACCTAATCATTGTAGTGTAGTAAGGCAAAACTCGGGGGTTGTTATCGTTCTCTAGGGGAATAGATTGGAAAGGCTCAAACATAATCTAACAGAGGTCTACGGGGTTGAGAGAAGATTCTTTTTGTATTTTTATTTTATAGAAAGCAGGTAAAATCATATGTTTGAGAGGTTGGTTTGTTTTATCTAATTAAACTAAATTTGAATCTAAACTACTTTGATGGTAACTTATATGCTAAACGAACGTATTTACTTAATCCTGCACTACTCCACAGATTGCTTCTCCTAATCCTGTTGCTTTGTCACACTTGTGATGACCTGTGTAAGTATTTCCTAAGTCATGAACGAATTACACGAACCTGCCGTCTACGTAATATTTCGTTAAGGCAACACACAAGTAAGGAAGTAAGAAGACTATTACAAGGGCCCCAAGAGTACATTACATGCAATTGAAATATCTTAAGAGGGATCAACCATATTAGGGGTAAAGTAGTATGAAGATTGTTATCGATGGTATCCTTTCTATACACTCGCGTTTCCCTAGATGTCTATGCCAATTTAATATCTTAACGCGCACATTCATCACATGAAGCAACATAAAGAGGATCTACAATCTAAGTTTCATGCAATCATAAGTAAATACTAATAGATCTAGCCTTGCATGGCAAATAAAGAAGAAGAACTAGAATATATCACAAAACACATAGATATATTAAGTGATAAGGGATAAATGAACTTCACTTGATTAAATCATGTAGTTGAGGCTATTACAAGAGGATTTTTGACACTCTAAAAACGAGCCCAAAGGCTGCTAAAATCGTCTTCTAAAACTAGGGTTCGTCTCCCAAAAGTTACATACATAAACCCTAAATACGGATCTATATATATAGGAAAAACAAGAGCGGCGGCGTCAGTTTATGTTCCTGACGGCGTCACTTTATGTTCCTGACGCCATCGTGCCGCAATGGTCTTCTAGGGTTTCTTTAAGTCGGCTTCGTTCTGACGCCGTCTAGAAATCCATGACGTTGTCCGTTGATATATTTGACGTCGTCGCTTGTAATTGGCGACGCCGTCTCCACGCACTAGGTATGCTTTTCTTCAAAATAGTTGGTGTAGAGTCGTAGTCTTGTTCGTTTCTTCTCCAATTAAGCCCAAGTCACGTGTATTTCCTCCAAAAGTCATCCAAGTGCTAAAAACATGAAAACAAACGATTAAGCACATAATCTGGGCATATTTGCATGATTTAGGGGGTTAAATGACCCCGAAAAAGTATATTAAATGACACCTCATCAAATACCCCTAGACTTGGAATTTTATTGTCCTCAAGTAAATAGGTTTTTCTACCTAGACAATAGCAATATTGGGGGCATTTAACCTACTCTTTAAAAGCAGTTTACGACACAACCTCCTAGACCTCGTAATTAAAAGCATAAAGTATACACTAGCACCTTACATAAGTGTTTGGGATTCTCTCTTTCTCTCGGGTGAATAATAAATTATAACAATATGGGGAAATAGAACAATAACACTCATTACCTATCATAGCATATAAATTACCATAGGCTTGATAAAGGATCAAACCTTCACCGCTAAGAGCAAGTACTAGTCATTACTATCAAAGAGGTCTTTTTAAAGGGCTGTGATGTATAGGTGTAAGACAACATTAATGGAAACGGATGAGATATATTTGGGGGTGGCTTTTTGGGTGAATTTGAGGTGAAAGGGTTTGCTAATTATTTATACGAATACACGTTGATTGGGTTGCTAAGCCAAAGACTCAAACAAATATATACAAACTCTACACAACTCTACATCAATCTCATTTCTTTTTCTTTTTTGTTTTTCTCTTTTTTCGAACATAATACATCATAACTTGGGGTTTATAAATGCACCGCTACATTTGAGTTTTAGAACTCATAATTACAATCTAACTAGTGACCCGAATTGAGGTGGATCAACATAACATGGAGCTTATTGAGCTCTATTAGGGGTAATAAATTACTTCTTCCCTAATTCTTTATAAGATAAATACTACCATGAATCCAAAACGTCCTAAAACAGTATATATAAGGATAAGAAATTAGCAACCGTGTACTCAAATATTTAACTTAGGTTAAAACAATAATGTACTAAAAGCGAGTACATAAAAGTTAGGCTAAGGCGATTTGGGTGTAACAATTGGTTCAAGGGTAACAATGCTCTACATTAATAGTTCGGTTAACCAGAAAATTACAAGAACCGTGATAAAGGATAGGCTCGAAAGGGTGTAATAGGGGTATCCTGCACTAAAAATGAGTGCATGACAAGGTGTGGGATAGTTATATGATCGAGGTGACCATCATAACAAATACAAGTTTAAAACATGGGTTAATCCTAGTGCCTCTTATCATTTAGAAAATCCTAATTCTCACTATGCGGTCTCGGGATGCATCACAAAAACAAGTTCTAGAATTTAATACACTACCAGTACACTCATTTAAACCGATACCAATGCTCCAAAAAAGGCGACGAAACCACATATACACATCCATAAAAATGGAATAGATACACATGATTGCTCACTCCTTAACTTGAGAAAGCTAAAGGTAAAATTATCCTTGGTATCAAAAATGGATACCCGAATTCCTAAAGATCTAGGAACGAACCTCACATTTTTAGGGTGGAATTTTAAGGGTTTTTGTGCTAGTCATATAAATTCTTATCCATAAGACGCTAATAATATTCAGTTTTCATCGGTATGTGTCATAAAAAATTTTAAATTTTGATTAAAATTACCGTGTATGCTATGTTTTGATATATTACTCATCATTTTAAGGACAAAGCAAATGGCAACTAAAGGAATAGTTTCTAAGGCTTATTTCCCCTACACTTAAGTTGAACATTGTCCCCAATGTTCTTAAAAGTACCCGTAAAACGAATAAAGAGAAAAGAAAAGAGCGAAAGAAACTAGTACTCCCCTGGTTTTGCTCAACAAGTAAAGAAAATAGTACTCTCATGGTTTGCTCAATAATAGAGATGATAAGAAACATGCGATAATTGGTTTTAAATCGCTTCCTCAAGAATCGTTCATATGAAACTTCTTAAGAAAATTCTAGCTTCTTCGCATCAAATATAAACTTGTAAATCAATGACAAAGCAACTACACTGGCATAAATCGGAAGGATATATGATATATACAAACGAAACTTTAGGGTTGGCTCTTTGAAATCAGTAAAGATAGGATGAAAAGTGATGATTGATATAAATCGTAGGTTTTGCAGGTTTATAAGAAAAATACAATTTTTAGATATTGCACATTCTATTTTTATCAATAATAATTGAAAAATTTGGTATTTTCACATGTCTCAAGGGTTTGACGCCGTCAGGAAATATACTGAACTGCGGTCACTTTACAATCCAGATGGAGTTGCATCGATTTTTTTGACGTCGTATCCACACACTGTGTGAAGACTTCCCATATCGTTTTTTTCAAAAAAAAAATTTGCACGCATATCTGATTTGTGTTTCCTGTGGTTAAAATACTGCATTATAAACTGGTAGATTATTCATTACAATCATATGACTCGAAAACATCGAGCGAATTAATCTAAATAATTTTTATTAATGTTTGAATTGGTTCTTATAAACCGGATAATTTCCCTACACTTTTTTGATGCAAAATACCTGTTGATGTTTATAAGACAAGGTTTTAAAACAAGACAACCCCCCCAAAGCATGATCACAAAATAATTCAGATATAAAAGAATAAACGAGAAGAATTAAAACTCAAGACACTCCTAAATGAGGGAAAAATAAATATTAGGTTGCCTCCCAAAAAGCGCTTTTCTTTATTATTGAGTCTTGTAGCTAGACTCGAAGTCACACGTCTTTACGTAACTTTTGTAGTCTCACATGTGAACGGATGAACCATTCTTTCATACTTTCATCTACTTGGTATTCGGGACCTAGGTTTAAACAATTCTTATACATAAATTTGTTCTTCTTGTAAGCATTCCTAAATCCGTTAGTTAAATCTCTTTGACTTAGCACAAGGATGGGTGGGATCTTACTCCATGATACGTGCCCCCAACTTTTAAACCTAGTTATCATGTGGGGCATTTAGAATGTGTAGTTTTCAAAGATTCTAGTAAAAGACATTAATCCCTTAGCACAATCATATTCATGTTTAGTGACTTTTATAAAGGATTTACCCATCACAACCTCAGCCATATCTCTTAGGATAAACTCTCCTATGTCTTCTAATATCACAAAATCCGTGATGTAAGTGAAGCTCCCTACGAACACATAGACATCCCTAACAATGGTAACTAAGTTGTTCCCTATACTTTCTAATCCTTCTACCATTATAGTATTGTAGGCTTTACGCGTAATAATATTCATTGGTAAAAAGGGGTCAAAGTAGGCGACAAACTTCCTAAAGCCGATCATACTGTGGAATGTCAAGTCATCCCCATTGAAACTATTAATTGACCTTTGGCGGCATAATAGTCCTGAATTACTATATTCTTTTAGCTCATTTAGGACTTCACCATCATCAGAATCGTCATCTAAATCTAGAAAAGGAGAAACAAGTGGTGTATCTACCGATTCGTCATCGGGCTCAGGGTTATCCATATCAATTTTATTAGGTGGTTACGTGAAACCATTAAGAAATTGGTCAATGTTCTCTAAGCGAGAATCGATATAAGTCGAGATTGCCTGTAGCTCGTTAAGCTCTTGGACAACCTTTGTGTGAAGTGTAATTGGCAGGACATGTGGGTTATTTGTCGATGGTGGATTCACGTTCTCCATAGCGAAGAGCAGAAGAGTCAATGATGATTTACAAACAAAAGCACAAAGAAAAGATAGACTACGAGAAAGCCAATATACTAAAAATAAAACCTTACTTGAAAGGATTCAAGCGAGTAGACCTAAGTTAAACAATGGTCGAAACCTAACTATTCCCCATGCAGCAGTGCCAAAAACTTGATGCGGGTCTCGTAAAGACTTCACATGAAGTTTTACAATCCCCTCGGCAGAGTACCTAACCGTTGTAGTGTAGTAAGGCAAGACTCGGGGGTTGTTATTGTTCTCTAGGGGAATAGGTTGGGAAGGCTCGAACAGGACTAACAGAGGTCTACGGGGTTTAAAGAAGATTCTTTTTGTATTTTTATTTTATAGAAAGCAGGTAAAATCATATGTTTGAGAGGTTGGTTTGTTTTATCTAATTAAACTAAATTATAATCTAAACTACTTTGGTGGTAACTTATATGGTAAATGAACGTATTTACTTAATCCTGCACTACTCCATAAATTGCTTCTCCTAATCCCGTTGCTTTGTCACACTTGTAAAGATCTGTGTAAGTATTTCCTAAGTCATGAACGAATTACACGAACCCGCTGTCTATGTAATATTCCGTTAAAGCAACGCACAAGTAAGGTAGTATAAAGACTATTACAAGGCCTCTAAGAGTACATTACATGCAATTGAAATATCTTAAAAGGGATCAACCATATTAGGGGTAAGGTAGTATGAAGACTGTTACCAATGATATCCTTTCTACACAATCGTGTTTCCCTAGACGTCTATGCCAATTTAATATCTTATGGCTAGTTTTCTAAAGCCTAACGAGCACATCCATCACAAGAAGCAACATAAAGAGGATCTATAATATAAGTATCATGCAATCATAAGTAAATACTAATAGATCTAGCCTTGCATGGAAAATAAAAAAGAAGAACAAGAATCCATCACAAAACACATAGACATATTAAGTGATAAGGGATAAATGAACTTCACTTGATTAAATCATATAGTTGAGGCTGTTATAAGAGGGTTTTGACACCCTAAAAATGAGCCCAAAGGTTGCTAAAATTATCTTCTAAAACTAGGGTTCATCTCCCAAAAGTTACATACATAAAACCCTAAAAACAGATCTGTATATATATGAAAACAAGCACGACGGTGTCGCTTTATGTTCCTGACGCCATCGTACCACAATGGTCTTCTAGGGTTTCTTTAAATCGGCTTCGTTCTGACACCGTCTAGAAATCCTTGACGTCTTTCCTTGATAACTTTGCCATCGTCGCTTGTAATTGGCGACACCTACTCCATGAATTGTATGCTTTTCTTCAAAATATTTGGTGTAGAGTCGTAGTCTTGTCCGTTTCTTCTCCAATTGAGTCTAAGTCATGTGTATTTCCTCCAAAATTCATCCAAGTGCTAAAAACATGAAAACAAATGATTAAGCACATAATCTGGGCATATTTGCATGATTTAGGGGGTTAAATGACCCTGAAAAAGTATATAAAATGACACCTCATCACTAAACGTTGTTGCAGCAAAGAGCAATAGCACTTTTGTTATTACAATACAAAGGAATCTTATTGAATTCAAATCCATAATCTGTTAGTTGTGATCTCATCCATAGGATTTGAGCACAACATCCAAATAAGGCAATGTATTATGCCTTTGTACTAGAGATAGCGGTTCTTTTCTGCTTTTTTAAGGACCAACTGACAAGTCAATCTCCTAAGAACTGGGCACTACCATAAGTACTTTTTCGTGTGTCTTGGCACTCGGCGTGATCAGCATCTGCATAAGCAGTTAGTGCAATATTGGTATCTTTCGAGTACCAAAGGCCCATGTTAGTGGTGCCTCTCAGATAGTGAAAGATTCGTTTTACTGCATGTAAGTGCTTTTCGGTAGGCCTTGCCTGATACCAGGCTCACATGCATACTGTAAATACAAGATCAGGGCAACCGGATGTAAGATACATAAGGGAGCAGATCATTCCACGGTAATGTGTGTAATCAACTATTTTCCCTTGTAGATCTTCCTCTAGTTTGGTTCTATCCACCATAGGGGTGTCAACCGGGTCATTGGTATCCATGCCATATTTCTTAATAATTTCATTAGCATATTTTGTTTGATTTATAAAGATGCCACTTTGACTTTGAGAAATTTAAAGCCCAAGAAAGAATGACATTTTGCCCATCATTGACATCTTAAATTTAGAGCTCATAATATCAGCAAATATATCACATAGACTAGGATTAGTAGATGCAAATATGATATCGTCAACGTAAATTTGTACCATGAGAATATATTTTCCTTCATTCTGTGTGAATAATGTAGGGTCGACAGCACCTTTAGAGAACTTTTGCAAGAGTAGAAAACTTGACAGCATATCATACCACGCGCATGGAGCCTGTTTTAAGCCGTAGAGATTTCTTCAGACAGTACACATGGGTAGGATTGTCTTGATCTACAAAGCCCTCTAGTTGACTAACATATACTTCTTCACGTAACTCTCTGTTTAAGAAAGCAGTCTTGACATCCATCTGGTAGATTGTCATGTTCTTGTTGGCGGCATTTGCAACAAAGATCCTGATAGCTTCTATTCAGGCAACTAGTATGAAAGACTCTTCAAAGTTAATTCCCTTTTCTTGACGATATCCCTTAGCTACGAGCCTTGCATTATTTTTCAGTACCCCTCCAAATTCGTCCTGCTTAACTTTGAAGATCCACTTCAGTTTAATTATCATGACTAAATCTGGACAAGGTACAAGTTCCTACACATCCAGTCGTTCGAACTCGTGAATTTCTTTTTGCATCGCATTGATCTAGAAAGATTCCAATAAAGCTTCTTTAAAGTTCTTGGGTTCGACAGAGGTGAGAAAGCCTCAAAGAAACACCACATGACATCTGTTTGTAGCTGTTTTCGAGTTGAGATAGGTCGAGAAGGATTTCCAATCATATTTTCTAAGGTATGATTCTTTGTCCATTTGCTTATATGGTCAAAAGGTGGGTTGGTTGGTTGCACAATTAATGAGGATTCTTTAGAACTTGGTTCGAAAGTGAGAATACTAAGAAAGGGATCATCATCAAAAGGTGCTTGTTGTAACTGTCCTTCAACACCTTCCAAAACAATTGGAGACTGTGTCTCTTGTGTTATGGATGAAGTACGAGCTGCTGGTGCATCTTGTTCAACAAAAGTGGACAGAGGTGTACTGGTTGGATCAGCAGGTCTTGGAGTAGCTACAGGAACTGGAGAAACAACACTTGGAGGAGGATTGAAGTGCTCATCGAACATTAGTTGGAACAACAAATCCTAATCATTCTTAGTTGGTGGAACATAAGGTGTTGTATAAGGAGGACTTTACAGAGTCCTAAACTGATTATTCCAGGAGTTATCTCTTGAAGTGGGTCCTGAACTGTGTTTTTCAGAAGCCATTGCTCATCAAAGTTGACATGGATAGTTTCCATAATCTGTCGGGTCCGTCTGTTGTAGATTCGGTAAGCTTTCTTTGCTGGATTGTAGCCAACGAAAATTCCAATATCTGCTTTGTGTTTCGATTTTCCCAAATCTTCACTGTCATTGGTCAGGTAACATAGAGCACCAAAGACATAAAGATAATTCAGGTCGGGTTTTCTATCATGTAAAAGTTCATAAGGTATTTTTTTGTGACGTTTATGAATCAATGACCGGTTTTGGGTATAACAAGCAGTTGCAACTGCTTCTGCCCACAAATATAATTGAGCCTTTGAAAATATCAGCATTTTACGTATAGCTTCCACTAAAGTTTAATTTTGTCTTTCGACAACGTCGTTCTGTTAGGAGTACGTGCAACTAAAGTTTGGTGTGATATTCCGACATCTTCATAATAGGACTTCAGGGTCTGGTTGACAAACTCTGTTCCATTATCTGTGCGAATGTTTCTTACAGAAGTATTGAGACGAGCTTGAATCATTTTTAGAAATTTAATTACAAACTCAGGAGTTTCATCCTTTGATCGTAAAAATTTCACCCAAGTGAACCGTAAGTAATCATCAACAATAACCAAAATGTACTTCTTCCCTTTGATACTTTCAATTCTCATTGGTCCACAAAAATCCATATGTAATAGATATAACTTCTCTTGAATGGAGTCTTCAGACTTGGGTTTATAGGTGTGTTTCTTGCTTTTCCCGAGTGAGCACGCAGAGCACAAATGGTCTTTTTCATACTTTAGTTTGGGTAGGCCTCTGACTAATCCTTGTTTGGAAAGTTCATTAATTATTGCAAAGTTTAAATGGGATAATCTTTGATGCCACAACCAGGACTTCATTTTTGAGGCTTTAGACAAGAGATAGATTAGAGAGGATCGGAGCATATCATCTAATGATAGTGTGTACAAGTTCGTGTCTCTAGAGCTTGTGAGTAGATCAACACCTTCTAAGTCTCGAATAAAGCAGGTGCGTTTTCGGAAGCTACTTCAAAATCCGAATCATAAAATTGACCCACGAAGAATAAATTATGACCAAGTCCATCCACATAATAAACCCAGGAAATTGTGACATTCTTGATCTAATAGTCACCATACCTCATAATCTTTGCAATACGATCATTACCAAATCTGACTGTACCAATAATTTTTTTCTAAAAAGTTGATGAGCTGAGAGCGTTGTCCGATCACGTGCTTAGAGCATCTCGAGTCCAAGTACCATAGGACGATTTAGACGACATGCATTGGACACGAGAAGAAGATGGAGAATTTAAAACAACGGATCCTCAATTTCTGTTGGGTTCCAAGATGTTAGATGACCTAGGCGCTAAGATGATAGGTTCATCATTGAAACTTATAGATTTTGCAACTTTGCTTCTCCTACGATATACCTTAACTTCTGGATTAGTAGTGATTACGGGTGTTTGACTGGTTTCCTAATGAGGCACTATAGGATTGGAAGTGAGTTTAGTCATAGGGCACTTTGTTCCATTTATAGTGAAAGTCCTTCTTGTAGGTAACCACCTATGTCCAACACTGCCAATAGGTTTCCATTCTATCTTTTTTGCTTTTACTAGACTTAGAATTAACGCGCTCATTCATATCATTTATATAAGCAACAACACATTTATCATGATTAGAAAAAACTAAACCATTGCATGTAGAACATACAAACTTAGAATTCACATCTTTTACAACATGTTTAAAATTTGCATTACACATAGACACATGATTCCTTTTATTTGAACTAGACATAACTTTCCTAGGGTGAACTTCTACATCCTTAGTCTTCTTGTTGCTACTTGCTGCTGGCGTGATCCTATTTTTCCTTGTATTGTTCTTAGATTGTGATCCGCTAGAGCTAGTAGAGTGGATTACTCCTATAGAAGACAACAAAGGTTTGTTAGCGGTATGTTTGGTCTGTAATGCTGCCTGTTTTTGTGTTGTACTTGATGATCCATTAGGTTCCTAAGACCTAACCTTTCTGGTTTTGTTCATTGGTGTGACTGCAACCAATTTCTTTTGTTTGATTTAGGAACTGGGACATGTCTCATAAACATAGACTAACAATTCCTGAACGCGTATTGTAAACTTACAAGCATACTCTAAGTAAGAATCATTATGATTCAGTTTTCTAGCTTGTTCTATAATCCCACGTAGTGTGTCAGTATGTTCCTTAGTTTTTTGAAGATAATCCTTATGCACTTCCCTATTGTTCTTAAGTCTTTAAGAAAGAGGTTCTAAGTCTATCCTGAACATTCCTAGAGCTATCACACTTGTATTATTTATAGGTTCATTATTATCAGACACATTTTTTTCCATTTAATGTTGCAATGTGTGCTCTCAACTTGCTTATCTAGGATTCCTTGGCTTGTAACTGAGCTTTCAGATCGTTTATTACAAAAAAATTCATTCAATACAGGAGCATCTAAATTGCTACAAGATCTGTTATTTTGAAAACTTTCTTTGTTCTATTGTAGTTTCAATTCAAGTGAAATACAATGATTTTGAAGTCTTGAACATGTTTATGAAAGTTCATTCATTTTAGAAAGCTTAGCCTCAAGTGTCAGATTTCGATTATACTCCTCACACCAGCTTTTTCTTATACTTTCACACTAATCAATGACTTCTAAATAATTTACAGCAGTATGCACAAAATCTTGAGATATGATTAGTTCCAAGAGTCGATCGTTTTCAAGAAGAAGTTCTTTCTTTTGAATTTCAAAACATTTCTTGTCTATGGAATACTATTCAACAGCAGCTTCTATTTGGTTAAAAACCATTTTCACTTCACTGATTTCATTGTAAAGACAATTGAAAAAAAATCCTTAAATGATTCCCTTAATGAGTTTAAAAATGGGATCACTTGTGTTATGAAAACCTCTTTAGTATGTTCAAAACCCTATGTACCTTCAGTTATTACCGAAGGTGTGGTTCTTTCTTTCACCACCTTCTCAAATTTAGCAAGATGATTTTTTAGTTTTTGAAAACTTTTATTTACCAAACTGACTTTTGGAATTTCACTAGGAACCTCTATCTTAACTGGTGTAGGTTGAACAACAAGTTGTTCAGAATTTGGGTTTGAAATCGGTAACGAGAAAGCTTGTTCTGCAGACAATTCATATTGTGGAACAAACTATTTTCCAAAATGCTCAGATAAATTATTCAATTCTGAATAATTGATTGGAGAAATGTTAACTTTTTTATCTTTTAAAATTGGATCATTTTATTTTTCAATCATTTTTGATCGACTTTCTTCAGCTAAAATCAACGTCTCTTCAGCATCAACCACATAAATCACATCATGTTTCTTAGATATCACTGTAACACCCCAAAACCTATTTTTAGGTATCATATTATGAGAAGGCCATTGTTTAAGTTGACTATGATTTTTATAAGTTTAAAGGCGCTACGTGATTGGTTAGTCAAACCCGATAGTCAATCTATAAGTTCATATATTATGTAAATGGTTTTAGAAAGATTGATGTGTCACAATTATGAATGAAAAGGACTAGAGGGGCCATTATTAACAAGGAACCAAAGTTATAACTAACTTATAGTTAGTCCTAGAATTCCGAGGCACTTTCTCAATTGTTCTAGGATTGTGATGTGTCGACATAGAAGAGAAAAAGGAAGGGACAACCAAATCTTGATAATCAATGTATGAAGGGATGAGGCTCTAATTCAAAGGTTTAATCCCTAAATGATCCTATACAAGTAAGTATCTCAATTAGTATTTTAATTGTTAAAAGAAGAATTAGGGTTCATATACCCAAATTTAGGGGTTTTAGGTAATTATAGTTCTAAACCAAGTATTGAGATGTTATTAATAATGGGTTAAGGCAATTTAGTGTTTTAAGTGATATTGGTCATTTAGGAATGATGATAATGCTATGATCATATAAATTATAAAAAAGGATTTGGTTATAGTTATGTATGGATTTAGACACCCTTAATTATTATATAAATTAGGAGTGTTAATATGCGTTATCGTATGATATAACTATGTTTAGAATGCAAGAATTAGAAGATGATGATGAAGTTGGTAACTTGGATATGGAGCCGAGGTAAGTAAAATGGTTATGATATGAAATTATATTGATTTTATCATATACATGTTATGTGGAAGATGCTAATGACGGTTTATGATGCATTGGCTTAGTATGATTAGATAAAGACTAGGTTAAGGCTAGTTTGGCAAAACTAGCTAAGGATGTGATTAGATATTTATGACCCATAGAAGGTATGTGAGGATTTGGTATGAATGATGTTATGTGTTATTAAGTATGATGTGTAAGTGATCATGAAAAGTAGTCTTATGGACTAATATTGGTGTGGATGATGCATTTGTGATTTATGATGTATAATTCTATGTTATATCCGTTTTACTTACTAAGAAAAAGCTTACGGTTTAGTTGTTTAACCGTTTTGCAGGTGTTCATGTGACGAAGGTTAGGCCTTGATTAAGGTCTAATAATTGGATGCTAAAATGTTGGAAGTATTGAAGTTTGCTTATGATATTAGTGCTAGATGCCGAGCTCATGTCAACGTTGAACCCTCATTGTGTCGTTGTGTTGTGTATTTGGTAATTATGATTTATAAATGTTGTTTTAAGAGTCCAAGTCCAGGTCTTGATCTTGGTATAAAGGACATGCAAGTTGTCTAAGAGTTTTGAGTTAAGGTGCATTTGAAAGTGGGTCAAAATGGGTGTTTGGAAAACCCCGTAAAGTATATGCTTATAGGTCATTTAAACCATAAATGTTTATGAACATGATGTAATATGTTATGCTAATGATTTCTGAAAGTTTTGGTGTTTTGTCGAGTCATGGAAGTCGTTTTCCAGAAATTAAAGTAAGTTGTAAAAAGTTGGGTTTTTGGTAAAATATGGAAATGGGAGCATAAGGCCTTTTGCGCCTGGGCATAAGGTCTTCTGCAATCAAAATGGTCTTCTAAGTTTTCTGAGTACATGTCATACGCCATTATGGGCTAGGCATAAGGCCTTCTGCCTAAAATTGTATTTTCATAGATTCTGAGAACCAGACCATACGCCCTTCTGAGTTTGGGCATAAGGGCGTATGGCACTCTTCTAGATTTTGGTCATTTTGTTTATTTTGTATAAAATGAACCATTAGGAGTTAGAAGTTGTGCCGCCTACCATTTTAAAGGTATTTGAGTCTATTTTATTTTAAAGATACTTTCAAGAGTTTAATTGTAATAGTTTTTTGTCAGTTTAAATAAAGGATGACATGAGGTCATTCCCGGTCATGCGTTTGAGCAAAAAAAAAAAATTTTTGGTAAAATTTAGAATCGGGAAAATAGTGTTTTAACTTGGTATCAGAGCTTCGGTCTAAGTGAAGTAGGTTTCCATGATAGGTTGCCTAAATTTAGACTACTTGTAGATGCGTATGTCGTAAGTGTAAGTAGCGAAGAATGTGAATGCCTTATTTATAAGGTAGTTAGTACTTGCGGCTTTGATTAAGATGATGCTTAGACATAGAATGATTATGAAATGTTAGATATGTTATTTTTCCATAGACTATATGACTTTGATTGTGGCTAAAAATATAAAACACTTATAGGAGAAGTGTAAAGTGCAGAAATATATGTTTATATGATGCAAAGTCTGTGGTAGGTTATTTAAATGTGTAAGTAATGCATGAGGTGTATGATGGTATGAGCCTATGAAGTGTTTGAGCTAAGTAAAATGCATAGGATTGCATTTTAGATAGATCATGATGAAAATATGTGAGTAGAGGCAAGTGAATGTGTAAATGCTTAATTATGTAAAGCTTTCTTAAGCGAAAAAATTTCTTATGTATTGAAAGTAGATGCTTATATGCATTCTAATTAGATGAATAGTTGATGTATGTTAAATCATGTTGTCTAGAGAACATGATAAATGTAATGCAATAGTAAGGTATTATTATGTGCCATATGTTTGTGATGGATAAATAAGGCATGCTTAGAATTTGTCGTAACAAGAAGTGTTAGACTTTGAGTTAAGTAAATGGGAATAGATTGCGATGTATGACCAATGTATGGTCTATTCATAATATATGTCTAATGTTAAACATGTACATGCAAATATTAAGAAGAGTTGCCCTTGAAATTGAGTGTCAGAATATTAAAATGATGATGAGTCATGTTATATAGAAACATGGCGAGTAAGTCGCGGTAGCGAAATGGGGATGAATGTATTGGATATAAGCATTCCGCTAGAATTCTTTAAAGATATAAAATGCGTTAGATAAATTGTAAAGAATGACTTAAATCACGTAGATATATGATAATACGTATGATGTGTAAAAGGAGATTATTATGTATGTTATATGATAAACCTATGTAAGGTTTATACGCGGAAGAGTCAAGTGGACTAAAATGATGCATTGGCATAAAACTTGAATAAGTTGTCAACTTGGGGTTGACGAGAAAATGATAAAGGCATTGTGAGAATGCAAATGAATTATGTAAGATATGAAATTGACAAGTATCATATAGATCTTGTCCTAGATAATGAAATGTGATGAAATTACATAAGGCAATAAAATGTAGATAATGAAATATGATGAGATTTCGTAAGGCAATAAGATTTTAGAAATGAAAAGTGCTTGATTAGAAAAGTACTTGAATGATGAATAAGAAAAGAATGTTAAGATGAAAATAGCTTGGATCTAATGCTATAGTCCTTAAATCTTTCGGGATGTGATAGCTTGCCTTAATGGCATGGAATGTGATAGCTTGCCTTTATGGCATGGATGTGATAGCTTGACTTAATGGCATGAAATGTGATAGCTTGCCTTTATGGCATGGATGTGATAACTTGCCTTAATGGCATGGAATGTGATAGCTTGCCTTAATGGCATGGAATGTGATAGCTTGCCTTTATGGTATGAATGTGATAGCTTGCCTTCATGGAATGGAATGTGATAGCTTGCCTTCATGGCATGGATATGATAGCTTGTCTTCATAACATGGTTGATAAGCTTGCCTTTATGGCATGGTTACTAGCTTGTCTTTGTGGCATGGATGGAAAGGTTAGTGAGATTGGATCCACGGGTAGAAAAGATGATATTAAAAATGAAAAGGATTAGTTCATATATTGGTAAATATATGAAGATAGAAAAGTAATGAAAGTGTAAGCGAGTATGAGTGTTGTGTCAGAAATGTATAAGTAGGATGATTTATAATCTCCTTATTTAAATGGATTGGGACGTCTCTTCATTTAAATAAAGAAATTGTAAATCACCGAACCATGAATTTATAATTCCTTATTTACATAGATTCGGACGCCTTTTTATGTAACTAACAAATTGTAAATGAGTGGGCTTATGTGTATCCGACATGGCATGAGTACGGGTAAAGAAATAGAAAATGAGAACTAAAATGAGTTAGATGTCGTAAGAAATGAGAGTAGACGTGAATGGAAGGTTTTAATGGCGTTAAGGTTATGTGTTAAACCTTAAGTTAGATGCTGAGAATGAAGTTAGTGTACTAAGTTGATAAGATAATCGGGTAGGTAATTTCTAAAATTAAAAAAAAGTTGCTAAGAAATGCATTGAGTTTGAATTGAGAGTGCCATTGAGATGGTACTCGTTAGAAATTGGAAGAGAGTTACCGACTTTTCAGATAAGTGATTTTATTATAATTAAGAAAATCCTAGAAAATACATGTTTAAATATGTTGAATGCTAGATTGACCGGTAATGACTTTTAGTCATATTAGAACATTGGTGATTGATGTAGAGATAGTGATGAAGTATGACTTATATAAAGTTAAAATAGTAAAATTTTCACGTGACATGTAATCCTTGTGAAAAATTTTAGAAAAGAAATTAGTGAAAATGCAACATTAAAATGAAAAAAGTTAATAAAATAATAGCTTGGCAATAGTGAAATGTCACTTAAATGACGTTTGTCATTAGAAAGAGTGTAATTGTGATGGAAATAAGCGAGAAGTAGAACGAGAGGGTAATTGGTTGTGTTATAGCATGGCTAGAGTTGCAAAACAATATAGGTTGTTGCAACTAGTTGAGTAAATGTTTGGAGGTATTAAGATGGATTACGTGATTAAAAGCAACCTAGTTATGGTTAGTATTAGACAAGAGATTTCGGGAACGAAATCTAAATAAGGGGTGTAGATTTGTAACACCTCAAAACCCTTTTTTAGGTATTGTATTTCGAGAAGGCCATTGTTTAAGTTTACTATGACTTTTATAAGTTGAAATACGCTACGTAATTAGTTATTTAAACCTGATAGTCAATCTATAAGTCCATATATTATGTAAATGGTTTTAGAAAGATTGATGTGTCACAATTGTGAATGAAAAGGACTAGAGGGACCATTATTGACAAGGAACCAAAGTTATAACTAACTTATAGTTAGTCCTAGAATTCCCAGGCTCTTTCTTAATTGTTCTAGGATTGTGGTGTGTCGACATAAAAGAGAAAAAGGAAGGGAAGACCAAATCTTGATAATCAATTTATGAAGGGTTGAGGCTCTAATTCAAAGGTTTAATCCCTAAATGATCCTATACAAGTAAGTATCTCAATTAGTGTTTTAATTGTTAAAAGAAGAATTAGGGTTCATATACCTAAATTTAGGGGTTTTAGGTAATTATGGTTCTAAACAAGTATTGAGATGTTATTAAATAATGGGTTAAGGCAATTTAGTATTTTAAGTGATATTGGTAATTTAGGAATGATGATAATGCTATGATCATATAAATAATAAAAAGGGATTTGGTTATGGTTATGTATGGATTTAGACACCCTTAATTATTATATAAATTAAGAGTGTTAATATGTGTTATGGTATGATATAACTATGTTTAGGATGCAAGAATTAGAAGATGATGATGAAGTTGGTAACTTGGATATGGAGCGGAAGTAAGTAAAATGGTTATGATATGAAATTATATTGATTTTAAATATATATGTTACGTGGAAGATGTTAATGACGGTTTATGATGCATTGGCTTAGTATGATTGGATAAAGACTAGGTTAAGGCTAGTTTGGCAAAACTAGCCAAGGATGTGATTAGATATTTATGACCCATAGAAGGTATGTGAGGATTTGGTATGAATGATGTTATGTGTTATTAAGTAGATTCGGTCAATTTAGGTGCTAATTAAGTGCCAAACAGACCCCCATCATTGATTTGAAAAATTGATAAGGTGAATTCCCAGTTTCTTTTCGTCCTATGAACTTTAAGGTGTATGAAGTTTCATATTTGATTTTTAAGAAGAAAATTTAAATTTAGAGGACAATCAACACATGATTCCTTTACCCCTTTTTACCTTTTATAATAAATTGGCTAAACTAACAAAAAAGGCGTTGAAATCGATTTTTATCGACCAATCAGAATTGCCTCCCAGGATCTATAATTGCCTCAAAAGATCAAATATATATATATACGTTGTTGGACCTTTTGAATAACAAGACCAAGTTGGCCCTTGCGAACTGCTTGATGCACTATCTCCCTTCAACCCTATAAGCGAAATGCGGCAAAAGGAAAGAAAATCCATGGACCGACCCCATCATCTCCACCCCGTAGGAACTACGAGATTACCCCAAGGGCGCCTTTGGCATCCATGGGTCACAGACCGACCATAGAACCCTGTTCAATAAGTGGAACACATTAGCTGTCCGCTCTCAGGTTGGTCAGTAAGGGTCAGAGAAACTGTTACAAAAACAACAGATTATAGACTCAAGCTTAAATTAAATCAATATTTACAAAGTACAAACACAACCAGATTGTTTCTTAGTCTCCATTCAATTACAGTTACTTGAATCTGAATTACTTGCATCAGAATTATAAGCAGACAAGAGTATCAAAAAAGTCCTAAAAGTTCAAATCATCCACCATCTTAAGCAGCCTTTATATGTGAAAAACATACATAAAAACAAAATTAAGCATTTCATCAAACACCTTGGGTGCAAGCTTCAACCACATGAATATGCTAACAAACTAACTCTAATTTGCTCACATAACCTCTGTTTCTTATAAGACAAAGGCAAATAAATTAAGCAGCTTTAACCTATATAACCCAAAAGTCAAAAAATCAATTAATTTATCTAACTCAGGAAGTAGAAAACAAACAAATAAAATTTTAAAATAATACATAATAATTATAAAAAAATGACAGATGTAGTTCAAGTTTTACAAACCTTTGATATAAACAAGAGTTATGGGCAGTAACACAAGTGGCGGTGGCAGAGGTATGCCATAGTGGTATGACAGTAGTGTGTATGTGTGGGTGTTAAAGAAATGAGATAGAAAAAGCAATTAGGTTTAGTTTGAAATTCATTGAAAATATTAAAAAGAGTAACACTGTGTTCTCGAGTTCTAGTTAAGAAAGAAAATAAAAGAAAGTAAAAAATGAAACCGCTTGTGTTCTCGAATATTACTTAAGGAAGGAAATGGCAGGAAATGAAAGGAAATGTAGTGTTATTTTGATGATAATGAAAGAAAAGTGTTTCCTCTCAATTTTGGGAGGAAAGTGTTTCCTTTCCTTTACGTTCCTTTTCTTTAATGAAATAAATCAAGAACACA